>JAVLSZ010000001.1:6632500-6905000 GCA_032313775.1 Urocyon cinereoargenteus | reverse complement strand
TAAGGATGTTAGCCGCTACGACTACGGGCAGTCAGAATGCGGGAGGGTCCTGCCCTGAGCTCAGCTCTCAAGGGAAGCATGCTTCGAAGCCAGCTTTCTCTTACCTGCATTCTACTGGCCCTGAGAACGTAGCAGCATGGTAAGTTAGGACGTTCCTTGAAGACCGCTCTACTGCAGCTGGAAACACCCCCATTGAAGTCGGCAAGTTCCGCCTTGCATCCCGTAGGCTTCTGACATCATGTCTAGTGAGGATGTTAGTAACTCCATCTGCAGGCAGTGTGGAGCTGGGCAGTACTGGGTGTCAGCTCATCTCTCAGAAGTGATTTACCTCTGGACATGGCGATCAGCTAGATTCAAACATATGGAACTTAGTATGTAGCACCATTCTAAGACGGCAGATACTAAAATCGCAGATTTGAGGTTGAAGGTACTAGACTTGTGGGAAGGGACTTCCACTTATTTCTCAGAACACTACAGTCACGCATCGAGCTAGGCCTCTTAGCAGCGACGTCCACATGCAGGCAGGATTTGGGAGGTACAGGCCGTAGGCTCAACTCGCAGAAGTGTGTTTGCCTGCGAGGTAGATGTCTGCTACCGACTCATACATGCGAGTTAGGACCTAGCTGCACTCTCATTGGACCCGGCCATTGGCAATCGCTGTGTTCAACTCAGATACACCCGAGGAAAGGCCTGACGCTTGCACATGCTTTCCTCCCCACCTCTCCCTGCAACTAACCTAAGGATGTTAGCAGCTACGTCTACGGGCAGTCAGGATGTGGGAGGGTCCTGCCCTGAGCTCAGCTCTCAAGGGAAGCATGCTTCAAAGCCAGCTTTCTCTTACCTGCATTCTTATGGCCGTGAGAAGGTAGCAGCATTGTAAGTCAGGACGTTCCTTGAAGACTGCTCTACTGCAGCTGGAGACACCCATTGAAGATTGGAGGTTCGCCTTGCGTCCCATGAGCTTCTGAAATCATGTCTAGTGAGTAGGTTCGTAACGCCATCTGCAGGCAGGCAGTGTGGAGCTGGGCAGTACCGGGTGTCAGCTCATCTCTCAGAAGTGAGTTACCTCTGGACATGACGATCACCTAGATTGAAACGTATGGAACATAGTATGTAGCAACATTCTAAGACGGCAGATACTAAAATCGCAGGCTTGACCTTGGAGGCACTCGCCTTGTGGGCAGGGACTTCCACTTATTTCTCAGAACACTTCAGTCAAGCATCGAGCCTAGGCCTCTTAGCAGGAAAGTTCACATGCAGGCAGGATGTTGGAGGTACATGCCATACACTCAACTCAAAGAAGTGTGCTTGCCTGCGAGGTAGATGTCTGCTACCGACTCATACATGCGAGTTAGAACCTAGCTACACTCCCATTGTAAACGGCCATTTTAAATCGCGGTGTTCAACTCAGATACACCCGAGTGGAGGCCTAACGCTTGCACATGCTTTCCTCCCCACCTTCCCTGCAACTAACCTAAGGATGTTAGCAGCTACGTCTACGGGCAGTCAGGAGGCGGGAGGGTCCTGCCCTGAGCTCATCTCTCAAGGGAAGCATGCTTCAAAGCCAGCTTTCTCCTCCCTGCATTCTTATGGCCGTGAGAAGGTAGCAGCCTTGTAAGTCAGACATTCTTTGAAGACCGCTCTACTGCAGCTGGAGACACCCCCATTGAAGTCGGCAGGTTCCGCCTTGCATCCCATGAGCTTCTGATATCATGTCTAGTGAGGATGTTCGTAACTCCATCTGCAGGCAGTGTCGAGCTGGGCATTACCGGGGGTCACCTCCTCTCACAGAAGTGAGTTACTTCTACACATGGCGATCAGATAGATTCAAATGTATGGACTTTAGTATGTAACACCATTCTAAGACGGCAGACACTAAAATCGCAGATTTGAGGTTGAAGGTACTAGACTTGTGGGCAAGGACTTCCACTTATTTCTCAGAACACTACAGTCACGCATTGAGCCTAGGCCTCTTAGCAGCAACGTTCACCAGCAGGCAATATTTGGGAGGTACAGGCCGTAGGCTCAACTCGCAGAAGTGTATTTGCCTGCGAGGTAGATGTCGGCTACCGACTCATACATGCGAGTTAGAACCTAGCTACACTCTCATTGTACCCGGCCATTGGTAATCGCTGTGTTCAACTCAGATACACCCGAGTAGAGGCCTGACGCTTGCACATGCTTTCCTCCCCACCTTCCCTGCAACTAACCTAAGGATGTTAGCAGCTACGTGTACGGGCAGTCAGGATGCGGAGGGTCCTGCCCTAAGCTCAGCTCTCAATGGAAGGATGCTTCAAATCCAGCTTTATCTTACCTGCATTCTTATGGCCGTGAGAACGAAGCAGCATTGTAAGTCAAGACGTTCCATGAATACCGCTCTACTGCAGCTGGATACACCCCCATTGAAGACGGCAGGTTCCGCCTTGCGTCCCATTGGCTCCTGACATCATGTCTAGTGAGGATGTTCGTAAATCCATCTGCAGGGAGTGTGGAGCTGGGCATTACCGGGTGTCAGATCATCTCTCAGAAGTGAGTTACCTCTGGACATGGCGATCAGCTAGATTCAAACATATGGACCTTAGTATGTAACACCTTTCTAAGACGACAGATACTAAAATCGCAAGATTGAGCTTGGAGGCAGTAGCCTTGTGGGCAGAGACTTCCACTTAATTCTCAGAACACTACAGTCACGCATCGAGCCTAGGCCTCTTAGCAGCGACGTTCACCTGCAGGCAGTTTGTTGGAGGTACAGGCCATAGGCTCACCTGGCCGAACTGTGTTTGCCTGCGAGGTAGATGTCTGCTACCGACTCATACATGCAAGTTAGAAACTAGCTACACTCTCATTATACACGGCCATTGGAAATCGCGGTGTTCAACTCAGATACACCCGACGAGAGGCCTGATGCTTGCACATGCTTTCCTCCCCACCTTCCTGGTAACTAACTTTAAGATGTTAGCAGCTATGTCTACGGGCATTCAGGATGCGGAAGGGTCCTGCCCTAAGCTCAGCTCTCAAGGGAAGCATGTTTCGAAGCCAGCTTTCTCCTATCTGCATTCTTATGGCCGTGAGAATGTAGCAGCCTTGTAAGTCAGGACGTTCAATGAATACCGCTCTACTGCTGCTGGAGACACCCCCATTGAATTCGGCAGGTTCCACCTTGCGTCCCACTGGCTTCTGACATCAAGTCTAGTGAGGATGTTCGTAAATCCATCTGTAGGCAGGGTGGAACTGGGCAGTATCAGGTGTTAGCTCATCTCTCAGAAGTTAGTTACCTCTGGACATGGCGATCAGCTAGATTCAAACGTATGGACCTTAGTACGTAACACCTTTCTAAGACGGTAGATACTAAAATCGCAGGATTGAGCTTGGAGGCAGTAGCCTTGTGGGCAGAGACTTCCACTTAATTCTCAGAACACTACAGTCACGCATCGAGCCTAGGCCTCTTAGCAGCAACGTTCACCTGCAGGCAGGATGTGGGAGGTACAGGCCATAGGCTCAACTCGCCGAAGTGTGTTTGCCTGCGAGGTAGATGTCTGCTACTGACTCATACATGCGAGTTGCAACCTAGCTACACTCTCATTGTACACGGCCATTGGAAATCGCGGTGTTCAACTCAGATACACCCGAGTGGAGGCCTGACGCTTGCACATGCTTTCCTCCCCACCTTCCCTGCAACTAACCTAAGGATGTTAGCAGCGACGTCTACGGGAAGTCAGGATGCGGGGGGATCCTGCCCTGAGCTCATCTCTCAAGGGAAGCATGCTTCGAAGCCAGCTTTCTCCTACCTGGATTCCTATGGCCGTGAGAAGGTAGCAGCATTGTAAGTCAGGCCGTTCTTTTAGGACCGCTCTCCTGCAGCTGGAGACACCCCCATTGAAGTCGGGAGTTTCCTCCTTGCGTCCCATGAGCTTCTGACATCATGTCTAATGAGGATGTTCGTAACTCCATCTACAGGCAGTTTGGAGCTGGGCAGTACCGGGTGTCAGATCATCTCTCAGAAGTGAGTTACCTCTGGACATGGCGATCAGCTAGATTCAAACGTATGGAACTTAGTATGTAACAGTATTCTAAGACGGCAGATACTAAAATCACAGGATTGAGCTTGGAGGCAGTAGCCTTGTGGGCAAGGTTTCCACTTATTTCTCAGAACACTACAGTCACACATCGAGCCTAGGCCTCTTAGCAGCAAAGTTCACCTGCAGGCAGTTTGTTGGAGGTACAGGCCATAGGATCACCTCACCGAAGTGTGTTTGCCTTCGAGGTAGATGTCTGCTACCGACTCATTCATGCGTGTTAGAACCTTGCTACACTCTCATTGTACACGGCCATTGAAAATAGCGGTGTTCAACTCAGATACACCCGAGTAGAGGCCTGACGCTTGCACATGCTTTCCTCCCCACCTCTCCCTGCAACTAACCTCAGGATGTTAGCTGTTACGTCTACGGGCAGTCAGGATGCGGAAGGGTCCTGCCCTGAGCTCAGCTCTCAATGGAAGCATGCTTCGAAGCCAGCTTTCTCCTACCTGCATTCTTATGGCCGTGAGAACGTAGCAGCGTTGTAAGTCAGGACGTTCCATGAATACCGCTCTACCGCAGCTGGAGACACCCCATTGAATTCGGCAGGAATTCAATAAATGTATGGCGTCCAATGAGCCTTGCGTCCCATGAGCATCTGACATCATGTCTATTGAGGATGTTAGTAACTCCATCTGCAGGCAGTGTGGAGCTGGGCAGTACCGGGTGTTAGCTCATCTCTCAGAAGTGAGTTACCTCTGGACATGGCGATCAGCTAGATTCAAACGTATGGAACTTAGTATGTACACCATTCTAAGACGGCAGATACTAAAATCGCAGGATTGAGTTTGGAGGCACTCGCTTTGTGGGCAGGGACTTCCACTTATTTCTCAAAACACTTCTGTCACGCATCGAGCCTAGGCCTCTTAGCAGCAATGTTCACCTGAAGGCAGGATGTGGGAGGTACAGGCCATAGGCTCAACTCGCTGAAGTGTGTTTGCCTGCGAGGTAGATGTCTGCTACCGACTCATACATGCGAGTTAGAACCTAGCTACACTCTCTTTGGCCCCGGCCGTTGGATATCGCTGTGTTCAACTCAGATACACCCGAGAAGAGGCCTGACGCTTGCACATGCTTTCCTCCCCACCTCTCCCTGCAACCAACCTAAGGATGTTAGCAGCTACGTGTACGGGCAGTCAGGATGCGGAGAGTCCTGCCCTAAGCTCAGGTCTCAAGGGAAGCATGCTTCAAATCCAGCTTTCTCTTACCTGCATTCTTATGGCCGTGAGAACGTAGCAGCATTGTAAGTCAGGACGTTCCATGAATACCGCTCTACTACACCTGGAGACACCCCCATTGAATTCGGCAGGTTCAACCTTGCGTCCCATGAGCATCTGACATCATGTCTAGTGAGGATGTTCGTAACTCCATCTGCAGGGAGTGGGGAGCTGGGCAGAACCGAGTATCAGGTCAACTCTCAGAAGTGAGTTACCTCTGGACATGGCGATCAGCTAGATTCAAACGTATGGACCTTTGTATGTAACACCATTCTAAGACGGCAGATACTAAAATCGCAGGATTGAGCTTGGAGGCAGTAGCCTTTTGGGCAGAGACTTCCACTTAATTCTCTGAACACTACAGTCACGCATCGAGCCTAGGCCTCTTAGCAGCGACGTTCACCTGCAGGCAGTTTGTTGGAGGTACAGGCCATAGGCTCACCTCGCCGAACTGTGTTTGCCTGCGAGGTAGATGTCTGCTACCGACTCATACATGCAAGTTAGAAACTAGCTACACTCTCATTATACACGGCCATTGGAAATCGCGGTGTTCAACTCAGATACACCCGAGGAGAGGCCTGACGCTTGCACATGCTTTCCTCCCCACCTTCCCTGCAACTAACCTAAGGATGTTAGCAGCTACGTGTACGGGCAGTCAGGATGCGGAGGGTCCTGCCCTAAGCTCAGGTCTCAAGGGAAGCATGCTTCAAATCCAGCTTTCTCTTACCTGCATTCTAATGGCCGTGAGAACGTAGCAGCATTGTAAGTCAAGACGTTCCATGAATACCGCTCTACTGCAGCTGGATACACCCCCATTGAAGACGGCAGGTTCCGCCTTGCGTCCCATTGGCTCCTGACATCATGTCTAGTGAGGATGTTCGTAAATCCATCTGCAGGGAGTGTGGAGCTGGGCATTACCGGGTGTCAGATCATCTCTCAGAAGTGAGTTACCTCTGGACATGGCGATCAGCTAGATTCAAACGTATGGACCTTAGTATGTAACACCTTTCTTAGACGACAGATACTAAAATCGCAAGATTGAGCTTGGAGGCAGTAGCCTTGTGGGCAGAGACTTCCACTTAATTCTCTGAACACTACAGTCACGCATCGAGCCTAGGCCTCTTAGCAGCGACGTTCACCTGCAGGCAGTTTGTTGGAGGTACAGGCCATAGGCTCACCTCGCCGAACTGTGTTTGCCTGCGAAGTTGATGTCTGCTATCGACTCATACATGCAAGTTAGAACCTAGCTACACTCTCATTATACACGGCCATTGGAAATCACGGTGTTCAACTCAGATACACCCGAGGAGAGGCCTGACGCTTGCACATGCTTTCCTCCCCACCTTCCCTGCAACTAATCTAAGGATGTTAGCAGCTACGTCTACGGGCATTCAGGATGCGGGAGGGTCCTGCCCTGAGCTCAGCTCTCAAGGGAAGCATGCTTCGAAGCCAGCTTTCTCCTACCTGCATTCTTATGGCCATGAAAACGTAGCAGCGTTATAATTCAGGACGTTCCATGAATACCGCTCTACTGCAGCTGGAGACAAGCCCATTGAATTCGGTAGGTTCCACCTTGCGTCCCATGAGCATCTGACATCATGTCTAGTGAGGATGTTAGTAACTCCAGTTGCAGGCATTGTGGAGCTGGGCAGTATCAGGTGTTAGCTCATCTCTCAGAAGTGAGTTACCTCTGGACATGGCGATCAGCTAGATTCAAACATATGGAACTTAGTATGTAACACCATTCTAAGACGGCAGATACTAAAATCGCAGGATTGAGCTTATAGGCACTCACCTTGTGGGCAGGGACTTCCACTTATTTCTCAAAACACTACTGTCACGCATCGAGCCTAGGCCTCTTAGCAGCAACGTTCACCTGCAGGCAGGATGTGGGAGGTACAGGCCATAGGCTCAACTCGCCGAAGTGTGTTTGCCTGTGAGGTAGATGTCTGCTACCGACTCATACATGCGAGTTACAACCTAGCTACACTCTCATTGGACCCGGCTGTTGGAAATCGCTGTGTTAAATTCAGATACACCTGAGTAGAGGCCTGACGCTTGCACATGCTTTCCTCCCCACCTCTCCCTGCAACTAACCTAAGGATGTTAGCAGCTACGTCTACGGGCAATCAGGATGCGGGAGGGTCCTGCCCTGAGCTCAGCTCTCAAGGGAAGCATGCTTCGAAGCCAGCTTTCTCCTACCTTGATTCCTATGGCCGTGGGAAGGTAGCAGCATTGTACGTCAGGACGTTCCTTGAATACCGCTCTACTGCACCTTGAGATACCCCCATTGAAGACGGCAGGTTCCGCCTTGCGTCCCACTGGCTTCTGACATCACGTCTAGTGTGGATGTTCGTAACTCCATCTACAGGCTTTTGGAGCTGGGCATTACCGGTTTCAGTTCATCTCTCAGAAGGGAGTTACCTCTGGACAGGGCGATCAGCTAGATTCAAACGTATGGAACTTAGTATGTGGCATCCGTCTAAGATGGCAGATACTAAAATTGCAGTTTTGAGCTTGAAGGTACTAGACTTGTGGGCAGGGACTTCCACTTATTTCTTAGAACACTACAGACACGCATCGAGCATAGGCCTCTTAGCAGTGACATTCCCCTGTAGGCAGGATGTGGGAGGTACAGGCCAGAGGCTCAACTCGCTAAAGTGTGTTTGCCTGCGAGGTAGATGTCTGCTACCGACTCATACATGCGAGTTAGAACCTAGCTACACTCTCTTTGGACCCGGCCTTTGGAAATCGATGTGTTCAACTGACATACACCCGAGTAGAGGCCTGACGCTTGCACATGCTTTCCTCCCCACCACTCCCTGCAACTAACCTAAGGATGTTAACAGCTACGTGTACGGGCAGTCAGGATGCGGAGGGTCCTGCCCTAAGCTCAGGTCTCAAGGGAAGCATGCTTCAAATGCAGCTTTCTCTTACCTGCATTCTTATGGCCGTGAGAACATAGCAGCATTGTAAGTCAGGACGTTCCTTGAAGTCCGCTCTACTACACCTGGAGACACCCCCATTGAATTCGGCAGGTTCAACCTTGCGTCCCACTGGCTTCTGACATCATGTCTAGTGAGGATGTTCGTAACTCCATCTGCAGGGAGTGTGGAGCTGGGCAGAACCGGGTATCAGGTCATCTCTCAGAAGTGAGTTACCTCTGGACATGGCGATCAGCTAGATTCAAACGTATGGACCTTTGTATGTATCACCATTCTAAGACGGCAGATACTAAAATCGCAGGATTGAGCTTGGAGGCAGTAGCCTTGTGGGCAGAGACTTCCACTTAATTCTCTGAACACTACAGTCACGCATCGAGCCTAGGCCTCTTAGCAGCGATGTTCACCTGCAGGCAGTTGGTTGGAGGTACAGGCCATAGGCTCACCTCGCCGAACTGTGTTTTCCTGCAAGGTAGATGTCTGCTACCGACTCATACATGCAAGTTAGAAACTAGCTACACTCTCATTATACACGGCCATTGGAAATCGTGGTGTTCAACTCAGATACACCTGAGGAGAGGCCTGACGCTTGCATATGCTTTCCTCCCCACCTTCCCTGCAACTAACCTAAGGATGTTAGCAGCTACGTCTACGGGCATTCAGGAGGCGGGAGGGTCCTGCCCTGAGCTGAGCTCTCAAGGGAAGCATGCTTCGAAGCCAGCTTTCTCCTACCTGGATTCCTATGGCCGTGAGAAGATAGCAGCATTGTACGTCAGGACTTTCCTTGAATACCGCTCTACTGCACCTTGAGACACCCCCATTGTAGACGGCAGGTTCCGCCTTGCGTCCCACTGGCTTCTGACATCATGTCTAGTGTGGATGTTCGTAAGTCCATCTGCAGGCAGTGTGGAGCTGGGCATTACCGGGTGTCAGTTCATCTCTCAGAAGGGAGTTACCTCTGGACATGGCGATCAGCTAGATTCAAACGTATGGAACTTAGTATGTAGCACCATTCTAAGACGGCAGAAACTAACATCGCAGTTTTGAGCTTGAAGGTACTAGACTTCTGATCAGGGACTTCCACTTATTTCTTAGAACACGACAGACACCCATCGAGCATAGGCCTCTTAGCAGCGACATTCACCTGCAGGCAGGATGTGGGAGGTACCGGCCAGAGGCTCAACTCGCTAAAGTGTGTTTGCCTGCGAGGTAGATGTCTGCTACCGACTCATACATGCGAGTTAGAACCTAGCTACACTCTCTTTGGACCCGGCCTTTGGAAATCGCTGTGTTCAACTCAGATACACCCGAGTAGAGGCCTGACGCTTGCACATGCTTTCCTCCCCATCTCTCCCTGCAACTAACCTAAGGATGTTAGCAGCTACGTCTACGGGCAGTCAGGAGGCGGGAGGGTCCTGCCCGGAGCTCAGCTCTCAAGGGAAGCATGCTTCGAAGCTAGTATTCTCCTACCTGGTTCTTATGGCCGTGAGAAGGTAGCAGCATTGTAAGTCAAGACGTTCCATGAATACCGCTTAACTGCAGCTGGAGACACCCCCATTGAAGTCGGCAGGTTCCGCCTTGCGTCCCATTGGCTTCTGACATCATGTCTAGTGAGGATGTTAGTAACTCCATCTGCAGGCAGTGTGGAGCTGGGCAGTACCGGGTGTTAGCTCATCTCTCAGAAATGAGTTACCTCTGGACATGGCGATCAGCTAGATTCAAACATATGGACCTGAGTATGTAGCACCATTCTAAGACGGTAGATACTAAAATCGCAGGATTGAGCTTGGAGGCACTCGCCTTGTGGGCAGGGACTTCCAGTTATTTCTCAAAACACTACTGTCACGCATCGAGCCCTGGCTTCTTAGCAGCAAGGTTCACCTGAAGGCAGGATGTGAGAGGTACAGGCCATAGGCTCAACTCGCTGAAGTGTTTTTGCCTGCGAGGGAGATGTCTGCTACCGACTCATACATGCGAGTTAGAACCTAGCTACACTCTCTTTGGCCCCAGCCGTTGGAAATCGCTGTGTTCATCTCAGATACACCCGAGGAGAGGCCTGACGCTTGCACATGCTTTCCTCCCCACCTCTCCCTGCAACTAACCTAAGGATGTTAGCAGCTACGTGTACGGGCAGTCAGGATGTGGGAGGGTCCTGCCCTAAGCTCAGCTCTCAAGGGAAGCATGCTTCGAAGCCAGCTTTCTCCTACCTGCATTCTTATGGCCGTGAGAACGTAGCAGAGTTGTAAGTCAGGACGTTCCTTTAAGTCCGCTCTACTGCAACTGGATACACCCCCATTGAATTCGGCAAGTTCTGCCTTGCGGCCCACTGGCTTCTGACATCAAGTCTAGTGAGGATGTTCGTAAGTCCATCTGCAGGGAGTGTGGAGCTGGGCAGTACTGGGGGTAGGCTCAACTCTCAGAAGTGAGTTACATCTGGACATGGCGATCAGCTAGATTCAAACGTATGGACCTTAGTATGTAACATCATTCTAAGATGGCAGATACTAAAATTGCAGGACTGAGTTTGGTGGCAGTAGCCTAGTGGGCAGAGACTTCCACTTCATTCTCAGAACACTACAGTCACGCATCGAGCCTTGGCCTCTTAGCAGCGACGTTCACCTGCAGGCAGTTTGTTGGAGGTACAGGCCATAGGCTCACCTCGCCGAACTGCGTTTGCCTGCGAGGTAGATGTCTGCTACCGACTCATACATGCGAGTTTGAACCTAGCTACACTCTCATTATACACGGCCATTGGAAATCGCAGTGTTCAACTCAGATACACCCGAAGAGTGGCCTGACGCTTGCACATGCTTTCCTCCCCACCTTCTCTGCAACTAACCTAAGGATGTTAGCAGCTACGTCTACGGGCATTCAGGAGGCGGGAGGGTCCTGCCCTGAGCTCAGCTCTCAAGGGAAGCATGCTTCGAAGCTCCTTCCACAGTTTGGCCATTGTGGACATTGCTGCCTTAAACATCGGAGAGCAGGTGTCCCGGTGTTTCAATGCATCTGAATCTTTTGGGGGTAAATCCCGAACAGTGCAACTGCTGGTTCGTAGGGCAATTCTATTTTTAACTATTTGAGGAACCTCCACACCGTTTTCCAGAGTGCCTGCACCAGTTCACATTCCCACCAGCAGTGTAAGAGGGTTCCCTTTTCTCCGCATCCTCTCCAACATTTGTGGTTTCCTGCGCTAATTTTCCCCATTCTCACTGGTGTGAGGTCCTATCTCATTGTGGTTTTGATTTGTATTTCCCTGATGGCAAGTGATGCAGAGCATTTTCTCATGTGTATGTTGGCCTTGTCTATGTCTTCCTCTGTGAGATTTCTGTTCATGTCTTTTGCCCATTTCAAGATTGGATTGTTTGTTTCTTTGGTGGTGAGTTTAAGAAGTTCTTTAGAGGAGGGGCAAGATGGCGGAAGAGTAGGATCCCCAAATCACCTGTCCGCACCAAATTACCTAGATAACCTTCAAATCATCCTGAAAATCTATGAATTCGCCCTGAGGTTTAAAGAGAGACCAGCTAGAAAGCTACAGTGAGAAGAGTTCGCGCTTCTATCAAGGTAGGAAGACGGGGAAAAAGAAATAAAGACACAAAAGGCCTCTAAGGGGGAGGGGCCCCACGAGGAGCCAGGCTGAGGCCGGGGCGAGTGTCCCCAGGACAGGAGAGCCCCGTCCTGGAGGAGCAGGAGCTGCACCGACCTTCCCGGGCGGAGAGGGGCCCGCAGGGAGGTGGAGCAGGACCCAGGAGGGCGGGGATGCCCTCGGGCTCCCGGGGACACTAACAGACACCTGCTGCACGCCCAGGAGAGTGCACCGAGCTCCCTAAGGGCTGCAGCGCGCACGGCGGGACCCAGAGCAGCTCAGAGGGGCTCGGGCGGCGGCTCCGCGGAGGGGGCTGCGGGGCTCCGGGAACAGCTCCGCGGCGGCGGCTCCCGCAGAGGAAGAGGCTCCGCGGGGAGGGGGCTGCGCGGCTCCGGGAACAGCTCCGCGGCGGCGGCTCCGCAGAGGAAGAGGCTCCGTGGGGAGGGAGCTGCGCGGCTCCGGGAACAGCTCCGCGGCAGCGGCTCCCGCAGAGGAAGAGGCTCCGCGCGGAGGGGGCTGCGCGGCTCCGGGAACAGCTCCGCGGCGGCGGCTCCCGCAGAGGAAGAGGCTCCGCGGGGAGGGGGCTGCGCGGCTCCGAGAACAGCTCCCCCAGAAGACCAGCTGGACAGACAAGGTCCAGGGGAAGTCAAGGGACTTAAAGAAGACGGAATCAGAAGATACTCCCCCGTGTGTTTTGTATTTTTGGGTTTTTTTTTGTTTTTTGTCTTTTGAGTTCTTTTTTGTTTTTGTTTTTGTTTTTTCTTTTTCCTTTTGATTTCTGATTGCTTCCCCCACCCCTTTTTTTTTCACCTTTCTTTTTCCTTCTCTTCTCTTTTTTCATTCTTTCTTCCTTTTCTCTTGTTTCCTCTTCTTTTTCTCTTTTCTTTCCTTCTCCCTCTCTCTTTTTTTCTTTTCCTAATACAACTTGCTTTTGGCCACTCTGCACTGAACAAAATGACTAGAAGGAAAACCTCACCTCCAAAGAAAGAATCAGAAACAGTCATCTCTCCCACAGAGTTACAAAATCTGGATTACAATTCAATGTCAGAAAGCCAATTCAGAAGCACTATTATACAGCTATTGGTCTCTCTAGAAAAAAGCATAAAGGACTCAAGAGACTTTATGACTGCAGAATTTAGATCCAATCAGGCAGAAATTAAAAATCAATTAAACGAGATGCAATCCAAACTAGAAGTCCTAACGACGAGGGTTAACGAGGTGGAAGAACGAGTGAGTGACATAGAAGACAAGTTGATGGCAAAGAGGGAAACTGAGGAAAAAAGAGACAGGCAATTAAGAGACCATGAAGACAGATTAAGGGAAATAAACGACAGCCTGAGGAAGAAAAACCTACGTTTAATTGGGGTTCCCGAGGGCGCCGAAAGGGACAGAGGGCCAGAATATGTATTTGAACAAATCCTAGCTGAAAACTTTCCTAATCTGGGAAGGGAAACAGGCATTCAGATCCAGGAAATAGAGAGATCCCCCCCTAAAATCAACAAAACCGTTCAACACCTCGACATCTAATAGTTAAGCTTGCAAATTCCAAAGATAAAGAGAAGATCCTTAAAGCAGCAAGAGACAAGAAATCCCTGACTTTTATGGGGAGGAGTATTAGGGTAACAGCAGACCTCTCCACAGAGACCTGGCAGGCCAGAAAGGGCTGGCAGGATATATTCAGGGTCCTACATGAGAAGAACATGCAACCAAGAATACTTTATCCAGCAAGGCTCTCATTTAAAATGGAAGGAGAGATAAAGAGCTTCCAAGACAGGCAGGAACTGAAAGAATATGTGACCTCCAAACCAGCTCTGCAAGAAATTTTAAGGGGGACTCTTAAAATTCCCCTTAAAAAGAAATTCAGTGGAAAAATCCACAAAATCAAGGACTAAATAGACATCATGATGACACTAAACTCATATCTTTCGATAGTAACTCTGAACATGAATGGGCTTAATGACCCCATCAAAAGGCGCAGGGTTTCAGACTGGATAAAGAAGCAGGACCCATCTATTTGCTGTCTACAAGAGACTCATTTTAGACAGAAGGACACCTACAGTCTGAAAATAAAAGGCTGGAAAACCATTTACCATTCGAATGGTCCTCAAAAGAAAGCAGGGGTAGCCATCCTTATATCAGATAAACTAAAATTTACCCCGAAGACCATAGTGAGAGATGAAGAGGGACACTATATCATACTTAAAGGAACTATTCAACAAGAGGACTTAACAATCCTCAATATATATGCCCCGAATGTGGGAGCTGCCAAATATTTAAACCAATTATTAACCAAAGTAAATAAATACTTGGATACTAATTCAATTATACTTGGGGACTTTAATCTAGCTCTTTCAATACTAGATAGATCTGCTAAGCACAATATCTCCACAGAAACGAGAGCTTTAAATGATACACTGGACCAGATGGACTTCACAGATATCTACAGAACTTTACATCCAAACTCAACTGAATACACATTCTTCTCAAGTGCACACGGAACTTTCTCCAGAATAGACCACATACTGGGTCACAAATCGTGTCTGAACCAATACCAAAAGATTGGGATCGTCCCCTGCATATTCTCAGACCATAATGCCTTGAAATTAGAACTAAATCACAACAAGAAGTTTGGAAGGACCTCAAACACATGGAGATTAAGGACCATCCTACTAAAAGACGAAAGGGTCAACCAGGAAATTAAGGAAGAATTAAAAAGATTCATGGAAACTAATGAGAATGAAGATACAACTGTTCAAAATCTTTGGGATGCAGCAAAAGCAGTCCTAAGGGGGAAATACATCGCAATACAAGCAGCCATTCAAAAAATGGAAAGAACTCAAATACAAAAGCTAACCTCACACATAAAGGAGCTAGAGGGAAAACAAAAGATGGACCCTACCCCCAGCAGAAGAAGAGAGTTAATTAAAATTCGGGCAGAACTGAATGAAATCGAGACCAGAAGAACTGTGGAACAGATCAACAGAACCAGGAGTTGGTTCTTTGAAAGAATTAATAAGATAGATAAACCATTAGCCAACCTTATTAAAAAGAAGAGAGAGAAGACTCAAATTAATAAAATCATGAATGAGAAAGGAGAGATCACTACCAACACCAAGGAAATACAAACGATTTTAAAAACATATTATGAACAGCTATATGCCAATAAATTAGGCAATCTAGAAGAAATGGACGCATTCCTGGAAGGCCACAAACTACCAAAACTGGAACAGGAAGAAATAGAAAACCTGAACAGACCAATAACCAGGGAGGAAATTGAAGCGGTCATCAAAAACCTCCCAAGACACAAGAGTCCAGGACCAGATGGCTTCCCAGGGGAATTCTATCAAACGTTTAAAGAAGAAATCATACCTATTCTACTAAAGCTGTTTGGAAAGATAGAAGGAGATGGAGTACTTCCAAATTCGTTCTATGAGGCCAGCATCACCTTAATTCCAAAACCAGACAAAGACCCCACCAAAAAGGAGAGTTACAGACCAATATCCCTGATGAACATGGATGCAAAAATTCTCAACAAGATACTAGCCAACAGGATCCAACAACACATTAAGAAAATTATTCACCATGACCAAGTAGGATTTATCCCCGGGACACAAGGCTGGTTCAACACTCGTAAAACAATCAATGTGATTCATCATATCAGCAAGAGAAAAACCAAGAACCATATGATCCTCTCACTGGATGCGGAGAAAGCATTTGACAAAATACAGCATCCATTCCTGATCAAAACTCTTCAGAGTGTAGGGATAGAGGGAACTTTCCTCGACATCTTAAAAGCTATCTATGAAAAGCCAACAGCAAATATCATTCTCAATGGGGAAGCATTGGGAGCCTTTCCCCTACGATCAGGAACAAGACAGGGATGTCCACTCTCACCACTGCTTTTCAACATAGTATTGGAAGTCCTAGCCTCAGCAATCAGACAACAAAAAGACATTAAAGGCATTCAAATTGGCAAAGAAGAAGTCAAACTCTCCCTCTTCGCCGATGACATGATACTCTACATAGAAAACCCAAAAGCCTCCACCCCAAGATTGTTAGAACTCATACAGCAATTTGGTAGTGTGGCAGGATACAAAATCAACACCCAGAAATCAATGGCATTTCTATACACTAACAATGAGACTGAAGAAAGAGAAATTAAGGAATCAATCCCATTTACAATTGCACCCAAAAGCATAAGATACCTAGGAATAAACCTAACCAAAGAGGTAAAGGATCTATACCCTAAAAACTATAGAACACTTCTGAAAGAAATTGAGGAAGACACAAAGAGATGGAAAAATATTCCATGCTCATGGATTGGCAGAATTAATATCGTGAAAATGTCAATGTTACCCAGGGCAATTTACATGTTTAATGCAATCCCTATCAAAATACCATGGACTTTCTTCAGAGAGTTAGAACAAATTATTTTAAGATTTGTGTGGAATCAAAAAAGACCCCGAATAGCCAGGGGAATTTTAAAAAAGAAAACCATATCTGGGGGCATCACAATGCCAGATTTCAGGTTGTACTACAAAGCTGTGGTCATCAAGACAGTGTGGTACTGGCACAAAAACAGACACATAGATCAATGGAACAGAATAGAAAATCCAGAAGTGGACCCTCAAGTTTATGGTCAACTAATATTTGATAAAGGAGGAAAGACTATCCATTGGAAGAAAGACAGTCTCTTCAATAAATGGTGCTGGGAAAATTGGACATCCACATGCAGAAGAATGAAACTAGACCACTCTCTTTCACCATACACAAAGATAAACTCAAAATGGATGAAAGATCTAAATGTGAGACAAGATTCCATCAAAATCCTAGAGGAGAACACAGGCAACACCCTTTTTGAACTTGGCCACAGTAACTTCTTGCAAGATACATCCATGAAGGCAAAAGAAACAAAAGCAAAAATGAACTATTGGGACTTCATCAAGATAAGAAGCTTTTGCACAGCAAAGGATACAGTCAACAAAACTAAAAGACAACCTACAGAATGGGAGAAGATATTTGCAAATGACGTATCAGATAAAGGACTAGTTTCCAAGATCTATAAAGAGCTTCTTAAACTCAACACCAAAGAAACAAACAATCCAATCATGAAATGGGCAAAAGACATGAAGAAAAATCTCACAGAGGAAGACATAGACATGGCCAACATGCACATGAGAAAATGCTCTGCATCACTGGCCATCAGGGAAATACAAATCAAAACCACAATGAGATACCACCTCACACCAGTGAGAATGGGGAAAATCAACAAGGCAGGAAACCACAAATGTTGGAGAGGATGCGGAGAAAAGGGAACCCTCTTACACTGTTGGTGGGAATGTGAACTGGTGCAGCCACTCTGGAAAACTGTGTGGAGGTTCCTCAAAGAGTTAAAAATAGACCTGCCCTACGACCCAGCAATTGCACTGTTGGGGATTTACCCCAGAGACTCAGATGCAATGAAACGCCGGGACACCTGCACCCCAATGTTTCTAGCAGCAATGTCCACAATAGCCAAAATGTGGAAGGAGCCTCGGTGTCCATCGAAAGATGAATGGATAAAGAAGATGTGGTTTATGTACACAATGGAATATTACTCAGCCATTAGAAACGACAAATACCGACCATTTGCTTCAACGTGGATGGAACTGGAGGGTATTATGCTGAGTGAAGTAAGTCAATCGGAGAAGGACAAACAGTGTATGTTCTCATTCATTTGGGGAATATAAATAATAGCGAAAGGGAATATAAGGGAAGGGAGAAGAAATATGCGGGAAATATCAGCAAGGGAGACAGAACATAAAGACTCCTAACTCTGGGAGACGAACTGGGGATGGTTGAAGGGGAAGGGGGCGGGGGGTGGGCCTGAGTGGGTGGCGGGCACTGATGGGGATACTTGATGGGATGAGCACTGGGAGTTATTCTGTATGTTGATAAATTGAACACCAATAAAAAATTACAAAAAAAAAATAAATAGAAAAATCAGATAAAAATACTTCTATTATAATAGACACCATAATGCAAGTGCATTTAAAATTAGCAATGCATAACATTTATTTCCTTGACATTTGTCTTCCAAAGAGTTCACAGTGTTTCACTGTCACTTGAAGCAGGGGAAGAACCTCAGGGAAGAATCCTTCAGATAGTAATAGGACCATTGGAAGTAATGTCTCTCAGTTCTTTCCAAATCCATAAAGATGCATTTCCTGATGAGTGACTGAGCTGTGAAGAAAGAGATGAGAAAACCTCATCCCTCTGAATTACCTGTGTCAGAATATTTTAACCATAGTACTACAGATAGGAAATTATCCTTATTAACAGGAAATACATCTCAGATTGGAATCTGAGCAATCAGATGGACAGAGAAAAAATGCATTGACTCGCTCTCCATCTTTTAAAGACAAAGAAGAGCTTTTCTATGTACAAAGTCAGTTTTCAAGATAGCCTTAGGGAATAAGAGTCTGCAGCATGGAATCCCGCTGCATAGCTGGGTCGCCTGCGCTCCATGTCTTCCTGATCCCAAATCCCTGGTCCTGTCCCCCAACACAGGCTGCCATGCTGAGGTCCTTTGCAATTGCTCTCTTTGGAGCTCCGGGGAAGGGGGAAGGAGCTAGATAGGATGGGACTGGACGCGTGGAGGCCGTGAAAATTAAGACCGTTCCAATTTAAGTTCAGCGTTAGCAAACTTCCAGCCAGGGCCCTGCACAGACAACATGGGGCCCCAGGGGCAGGTTTCAAGAAAACCCCAGACTGGGGTCACCTTTCTCTGTAGACGTCTCCGTGTGCATCTTAGAGAAAGGGGATGCCCTGTGTCTGCAGCTCCCCCATGCCATCCCCCTCATTCCCCACCCCACATCATCCCCCTACATCATCACCCCCCATGGCATCCCCCCTACACCATCCCCCTCACACCCACACAGCCCCACACAATCCCCATCCAAACTATACTCCAACACCATCCCCCCTACACCATCCCTCACACTCCACCACCATCAACCCCTGCCCCACACCATCCATCCCCACACCATCTTCCCCCAGCATGGGCCCGGTACAGCTGCCCCTTGTGGGACATGCGCAGCCTCCCTGGGGTTCTCTGGATACCCTGCTCCCATCAGAAGCACAGGTGTCCTATAAAGTACCCAGGGGTTGCAGGGAAGATGGGAGGCAGGGAGCTCCTGACAGCGTGGGTGGAGGTTGGGTGAAGTAGAGGACGCACTGTGCCCGGCCTTCTCCCACTGTCCCTCCTGGAGGGTGGCACACCTGGCACAGGACACCAGCCCTAATCCAGAGGGACCTGGGCTGGCCTGCCCCCAGGCTCTGTGGGGGTTGGTGTGATTTGAGCACCCACCTCAGGCCCAACACAAGGACTAATGGGATCCAGGCTCCCATGGCCCTGGCATGCCTGGATTCTGGCCCCGCGCTGAGCGAGCCCTCTCATGGCTGGATGTGGCCTCCTGGGCACTGGGCGTGCCTCACAGATCCAGGTCGCTGACCTAGGGCAGCCCTGGGGATCACAGGACACCCCAGGGTGGGTAGAGCAGGGGGAGGCAGGTGGGCCCCACCCGCACAAACACCAGGAGGATCCTCCAGGTCCTGGGGCCCCAGGGAGCCTGAAGCCGGGGTCCAGCTGCCCTGCGGGGACCCAGCGCAGGAGCCCATGAGCTTCAGGTCCAGGTCAGCACTGCTGTCCTCAGAACCGTCTATCAGGCTGAAACCTCAGGACATACGTCCCCACCTGGAGTCCACACATGTTCCCAGGTGGGGGACTCCTGTAGCAGCATACCACCCCGAATGATTCTTGTCCTCCCCTAAAGGACAGAAAGGTCTCCCTCCCCAGGGGAAAGCGCGCATCCTCAGCTCTGGGCCTGTTTGCTGTAGAAAGTCAATAAAGTGTTGTGTAGCGAAAATGCACAGCCAGCCCATTTTTGTGTCTCCCAGAACTCTGTGCACGGGGCGTGGAGAGACCCCCAGTGAGAACGAGGGGGCACCTCCCAGGCCCCAACCAGCCCCTGCAGGGGCGCCGCCAGGCACACACAGCTGATGTCCCCACGTTCCTTCCATGGGCGGCCAGACACCAGGGTCAGGACCCCACAGACTTTACTGGGACTCAGCCTCTGCCCCATGAGCCTGAATGGGCTGGGACAGAGTGACAGCCAGGGAGCCTCAGGTCACCAGAGTCGGTGCAAAGAACCTGGGAGTTCTGTGCTCCCTCTGTCCAGGGGGCCGGGGCTGGCCCTGTTCCAGGGCACTTCCTCCCCTCCCTGCATCATGGTGCCTGTTTGCCTGGGGCACAGAGGGCCTGCGGGCTGGTCAGCATGGCCCTAGAAGGGTTGTCAGGACAGCAAGCCCTTGTGTTTTGCCCAAGATTGCGAGCCCTAGAAACCATCAAGTTGCCGACACCGATGCAAACTCCGAGGTTTTATTTACAAGCTGGTGCTTGGTTCCAAGTGCACGCTACACAGCGGAGCAGGGACTTGGATCCCGAGACTAAGAGGCATAGCAGCTTTATAGGGGCCAGAGGCCCATGGGATATGCAGAAAGTTGCACAGTCATGTCGGTCCACACACAGGTGGCCCATTGAATTATACCTTACCCTATAGTATCCACTTGAGCTGGTCTATTACTTTGGTCAGAATCAGCACTCAGTTTTGGTGGTCACAAAGCAAGATTTCATTGTTATGAGCCGATTTCCGATTTCGGTGTGCCCAGCGGCCTGACTAGGGTGGGGCAGCGCCTTAAGCCATAAGCAGGTTGTGGGGGTTAAAGGGGAGGTGACGGGTGTAGCACAAAATGGAATCAGTCCTGCTCTGCTTGTCCAGGGGAAGGGGATTTTTGTTAAATTTCCTGGGTCCCAAACTGGCAGCTCCCGCACCTGGACCACCCTCACCTGGTGGAATCAGCGTGCACAGCATGTGGTGCTGGATCACTCACACCAGCATGTGGAGGGCACCCTCCTCACCCTACTGAGTAGGGGCTGGGTGAGCATGGGGCTCGGCCTGAAGGCCAGGCAGCACAGGTGACTGAGGAAACCCAGCCCCGTCCCCACCCCGACTCCCACACACAGGCAGCCCCAGGGCTCCCTGCCATGGGCAGGCGGCTCCTCAGGAACTCCCCCCAGGGTGGCCCCGAGATCTGGTCCCAGCTGGAGAGGCATCGGGGAGAAGAGAAGCAGGGGGTGCTCGGCGGGAGCCAGTGCAGGACTTGGGAATGTGTCCGAGCCTGACCTTCTGGCTCAGCAGACCCTCCAGCGGAATGTCACTGCACGAGCATTCCCCGGGTGGCCAGGAGAGCACAGCTAGCCGCCCAGTGCAACCAACAGAAATGATATTGTGACAACCATATCAGCGGTTGGGTGACCCAGCCAGAGGATCAGATAGCTGCATGTGATAGCTGCATGTGATAGACACACACACACACTGCAAAGCCAACAAAAGTCAGACCCCAATGTTGTCAAACAGCAGCCTGATGGCTACATACACGACACATTGGTCCCCAATAGGATACATGGAAGACGCTATGAACCACAACTGCAGAGGTGCTAGAGGCACGGAGATGTGCCTGGTGGGTTCCAACAAGGAGCGCAGAGGGGCAGGAAGCATCCTACGGGGGGGGGGGGGCCTTCCTAGGAAAGGAAATCAGGTCCCTGTGAAGGCTACGCATGGTGAAATCTGTCCTCCTCTCTTTCAGCTTCTGGTTTTCCACCTAAATGCCATTTTCCTCAATCATAATAGCAAAAATTTATTTTATGCTTTTAATTTCTTGTTATTGGAGTCCAATTTGTATGAGTTCTTTCTTCAGCAAGGGTGTCCTTCAGGATAGAAGGAGAGAAAAAGAGTTTCCCAGACAGGCAAAATATAAGGGAGTTCATGACCACTAAACCAGTCCAGTAAAGAATTTTAAGGGGGACTCTTCTAGTAGAGGAAAAAAGAGACCCAAAGCAACAAAGACTAGAAAGTCCCAGAGAACATCACCTGAAACACAAACTCTACCAGTAACACAGAGGCACTAAGTTCATATCTTTCAATAATCACTCTGAATGCTGATGGACTAAATCCTCCAATCAAAAGATATACGCTATCAGAGTGGCTTAAAAAACAGGATCCCGGAAGCCTGGGTGACTCAGGGGTTGAGCTTTGACTCAGGGAGTGGTACTGGAGTCTGGGATCGAGTCCCATATTGGGCTTCTGGTGGGGAGCCTGCTTCTCTCTCTGCCTAATATTCTGCCTATCTCTCTCTCTCTCTCATAAATAAAATCGTTAATAAAAAAACAAGATCCATCTGTATGCTGCCTACAAGATGCTCACCTTAGACCTATAGACACCAACAGATTGAAAGTCGGGGGATGGAAAATCATCTATCACGCTAATGGATATCAAAGGAAAGCTGGAGGACCCATACTTATATCAGACAAACTAGATTTGACACCAAACCCTGGGGGACAACTGGTAGCTCAGTGGCTGAGCATCTGCCTTCGGCTCAGGGTGTGATCATGGGATCCCAGGATTGAGTCCCTTTGGGGAGCCTGCATCTCCCTCTGCCTATGTTTCTGCCTCTGCTTCTCAGTGCATCTCTCATGAATGAATAAATAAATTAATTAAATATCAAAAAAGAACAAATACTGTAAGAAGAGATGAAGAAGGGCATTATTTCATAATTAAAAAGACTCTCTATCAAGATCAAACAACTAAATATTTATGCTGCCAACATGGGGTACCTAAATATAGAAACCAATTAACAACAAACGTACAGGAACTCACTGATAATAATACAATGACAGGGCATTTTAACACCCACTTATGGCAAAGGACCGAACGTCTATGCAGAAAAACAACAGGGGAACAATAGCCTTGACACACTGGACCACAGGGACTCAACACAAATAGTCAGAACATTTCATCCTAGAGCAGAATACAGATTCCTTTCAAGTGCACATGGGACATTCTCCAGAACAGATCATATCATGGCCCACAAATCAGCCCTCAACAGGTACAACACGTACAAGAAGGTTGATATCACACCCTGTACATTTTTGGACCACGACCATTTTCTTACACCACATTTATAAAAAATAAATTCAAAATGGATGAAAGACCTAAAAGTGAGACCTGAAACCATAAAAAGAAGGAAAGATAGGCAGGAACGTCATTGACATTGGCCATTGGATGTTCTTTCTAGATATGCCTCTAATGTGAGGGAAACAAAAGCAAAATACTATTGGGACTTCATCAAATTGAAAACCTTCCGCAAAATGAAGGAAACAACCAAAGCTAAAGGGCAACATACAGGAGGTGGGGCAAGATGGTGGAAGAGTAGGGTCCCCAAATCACCTGTCCCCACCAAATTACCTAGATAACCTTCAAATCATCCTGAAAATCTTCGAATTAGGCCTGAGATTTAAAGAGAGACCAGCTGGAATGCTACATTGTGAAAAGTTCGGACTTCAATCAAGGTAGGAAGATGGGGAAAAAGAAATAAAGATACAAAAAGCATCCAAGGGGGAGGAGCCCCGCGAGGAGCTGGGCTAAGTCCAGGGCAAGTGCTCCCAGGACAGGAGAGCTCTGTGCCAGAGTAGCAGGAGCTGTACCAAATGTCCTGGGCGGAATGGCGCCTGCAGGTAGAGCAGGACCCCAGGAAGGCGGAGATGTCCTCGGGCTCCCTGTGACACTAACAGACACCTGCTCACACATGAGAGTGCGCTGAGCTCACTACGAGCTGCAGCGTGCAGGCATTGACCTGGGAGCAGCTCGGAGGGGCTCGGGGGGCGGCTCTGCATGGAGGGGTCTGCGCGGCCCTGGGAGCAGGTCAGCGGCAGGGGCTCTGGCAGAGGAAGAGGCTCAGTGCGGAGGGGGCTGCACAGCTCCGGGAGCAACTTTGAGGGGCTCAGGCGCGGCTCTTTGGAGGGGGCTGCGCAGCCTTGAGCAGCTTGGAGGGGCTCAGGCGGCGGCTCTGCAGAGAGGCGCCTGCATGGCCAAGAGTGCAAATCCAACACCGCAGACTGGGAGCAGAGGGTGCTGGCACACAGCCCAAGATCCGGCCTCCTCCGGGACAGGAAGAAGCTGGGAGTGCCCAGGACAGCAAGGATGCCCCTGCCCCGAACTGAGCAGATCAGCGCCCCACCCTGGAATCTCCACACCCCCTACAGAGAGAGAGCATCGTAGTTATTTGTGGGGGCTGAATCCAGGTTTCCAGAGCTGCCGCAGCCACTGGGGTTGTTCCTCCAGGGGCCTCATGGGGTAAACAACCCCACTGAGCCCTCCGACAGGCAGGGTCAGAGCAGATCCCCCAAGTACTAACACATGAAAATCAGCACAACAGGCCCCTTGCCCAGAAGACCAGCTAGAGGGACAAGTTCCAGAGGAAGTCAAGGGCCTTAACGTATAATCAGTCGATACTCCCCTGTGTGTTCTTTCTTTTTTCTTTTTGATTTCTGATTGCTTCCCCCACCTTTTTTTCACCTTTTTCTTTCCCTTTTTCTTCTCTTTATTCTTCTTTTTCTTCCTTTCCTCTTTATTCTTTTTCTCTTTTTTTTCCTTCTCTCTCTCTCTTTTTCTCCTTTTCCAATACAACGTGTTTTTGGCCACTCTGCACTGAGCAAAGTGACTAGAAGGAAAACCTCACCTCAAAAGAAAGAATCAGAAACAGTCCTCTCTCCCACAGAGTTACAAAATCTGGATTACAATTCAATGTCAGAAAGCCAATTCAGAAGCACTATTATAGAGCTACTGGTGGCTCTAGTAAAAAGCATAAAGGACTCAAGAGACTTGATGACTGCAGAATTTAGATCCAATCAGGCAGAAATTAAAAATCAACTGAATGAGATGCAATCCAAACTAGTAGTCCAACCGACCAGGGTTAACGAGGTGGAAGAATGAGTGAGTGACATAGAAGACAAGTTGCTGGCAAAGAGGGAAACTGAGGAAAAAAGAGACAGACAATTAAAAGACCATGAAGACAGATTAAGGGAAATAAAGGAGAGCCTGAGGAAGAAAATCCTATGTTTAATTGGGGTTCCCGAGGGCGCCGAAAGGGACAGAGGGCCAGAATATGTATTTGAGCAAATCATAGCTGAAAACGTTCCCAATCTAGGAAAGGAAACAGGCATGCATATCCAGGAAATAGAGAGATCCCCCCCTAAAATCAATAAAAACCATCCAACACCTCGACATTTAATAGTGAAGCTTGCAAATTCCAAAGATAAAGAGAAGATCCTTAAAGCAGCAAGGGACAGGAATCCCTGAACTTTATGGGGAGGAGAATTAAGGTAACAGCAGTCACGTCTACAGAGTCCTGGCAGGCCAAAAAGGGCTGGCAGGATATATTCAGGGTCCTAAATGAGAAGAACATGCACCCAAGAATACTTTGTCCAGCAAGGCTCTCATTCAAAATGGAAGGAGAGATAAAGAGCTTCCAAGACAGGCAGGAACTGAAAGAATATGTGACCTCCAAACCAGCTCTGCAAGACATTTTAAGGGGGACTCTTAAAATTCCCCTTTAAGAAGAAGTTCAGTGGAACAATCCACAAAAATAAGGACTGAATACATATCATGATGACACTAAACTCATATCTGTTAAGAGTAACTCTGAACGTGAATGGACTTAATGACCCCATCAAAAGGCGCAGGGTTTCAGACTGGATAAAAAAGCAGGACTCATTGATTTGCTGTAAATCTACAGAATTTTAGACAGAAGGACACGTACAACTTGAACATAAAAGGTTGGAGAACCATTTACCATTCAAATGATCCTCAAAATAAAGCAGGGGTAGCCATCCTTAAATCAGATAAACTAAAATTTACCCCAAGGACTGTAGTGAGAGATGAAGAGGGACACTATCTCATATTTAAGGATCTATCCAACAAGAAGACTTAACAATCCTCAATATATATGCCCCGAGGGTGGGAGCTGCCAAATATTGAAACCAATTAAAAACCAAAGTGAAGAAATACTTAGATAATAATACACTTATACTTGGCGACTTCAATCTAGCTCTTTCTACCCTCGATAGGTCTTCTAAGCACAACATCTCCAAGAAACGAGAGCTTTAAATGATACACTGGACCAGATGGATTTCACAGATATCTACAGAACTTTACATCCAAACTCAACTGAATACACATTCTTCTCAAGTGCACATGGAACTTTCTCCAGAATAGACCAAATACTGGGTCACAAATCAGGTCTGAAATGATACCAAAGGTTGGGATCATCCCCTGCATATTCTCAGACCATAATGCCTTGAAATTAGAACTAAATCACAAAAAGTTTGGAAGGACCTCAAACACGTGGTGGTTAAGGACCATCCTGCTAAAAGAAGAAAGGGTCAACCAGGAAATTAAGGAAGAATTAAAAAGACTAATGGAAACTAATGAGCATGAAGATACAACCGTTCAAAACCTTTGGGATGCAGCAAAAGCAGTCCTAAGGGGGAAATACATCACAATACAAGCATCCATTCAAAATCTGGAAAGAACTCAAATACAAAAGCTAACCTTACACATACAGGAGCTAGAGAAAATCCAGCAGATGAGCCCTACACCCAGCAGAAGAGAGTTAATTAAGATTCGAGCAGAACTCAATGAAATCGAGACCAGAAGAAGTGTGGAACAGATCAACAGAACCAGGAGTTGGGTCTTTGAACGATTTAATAAGATAGATAAACCATTAGCCAACCTTATTAAAAAGAAGAGAGAGAAGACTCAAATTAATAAAATCACGAGTGAGAAAGGGAGATCACTACCAACAGCAAGGAAATAAAAACAATTTTGAAAACATTATGAACAGTTAAACGCCAATAAATTAGGCAATCAAGAAGAAATGGACGCATTCCTGGAAAGCCAGAAACTACCAAAACTGGATCAGGAAGAAATAGAAAACCTGAACAGGCCAATAACCAGGGAGGAAATTGAAGCAGTCATCAAAAACCTCCCAAGACACAAGAGTACAGGGCCAGATGGCTTTCCAGGGGAATTCTATCAAATGTTTAAAGAAGAAATCATACCTATTCTACTAAAGCTGTTTGGAAAGATAGAAAGAAATGGAGTACTTCCAAATTCGTTCTATGAGGCCAGCATCACCTTAATTCCAAAACCAGACAAAGACCCCACCAAAAAGAGGAGAATTACAGACCAATATCCCTGATGAACATGGATGCAAAAATTCTTAACAAGATACAAGACAATAGGATCCAACAGTACATTAGGAAAATTTTTCACCATGACCATGTAGGATTTATCCCCAGGTCACAAGGCTGGTTCAACACTCATAAAACCATCAATGTGATTCATCATAAGAGGAAGAGAAAAACCAAGAACCATATGATCCTCTCATTAGATGCAGAGAAAGCATTTGACAAAATACAGCATTCATTCCTGATCAAAAGTCTTCAGAGCGCAGGGATAGAGGGAACATTCCTCAGCATCTTAAAAGCCATCTACGAAAAGCCCACAGCAAATATTGTTCTCAATGGGAAAGCACAGGGAGACTTTCACCTAGGATCAGGAACAAGACAGGGATGTCCACTCTCACCACTGCTATTCAACATAGTACTGGAAGTCCTAGCCTTAGCAATGAGATATCAAAAAGACATTAAAGACATTCAAATTGGCAAAGAAGAATTCACACACTCCCTCTTCACTGATGACATGATACTCTACATAGAAAATCCAAAAGCCTCCCCCCAAAGATTTCTAGAACTCATACAGCAATATGGTAGCATGGCAGGATACAAAATCAATGCCCAGAAATCAATGGCATTTCTATACACTAACAATGAGACTGAAGAAAGAGAAATTAAGGAGTCAATCCCATTTAAAATTGCACCCAAAAACATAAGACACCTGGGAATATACCTATCCAAATTCGTAAAGGATCTATACACTAAAAAGTATAGATCGCTTCTGCAAGAAATTGAGGAAGGCACAAAGAGATGGAAAAATATTCCATGCTCATGGATTGGCAGAATTAATATTGTGAAAATGTCAATGTTACCCAGGGCAATTTACACGTTTAATGCAATCCCTATCAAAATACCATGGACTTTCTTCAGAGAGTTAGAACAAATTATTTTAAGATTTGTGGGATCAGAAAAGAATACCCAGGCAATTTTAAAAAAGAAAACCATATCTGGGAGCATCACAATGCCAGATATCAGGTTGACCTACAAAGCTGTGGTCATCAAGACAGTGTGGTACTGGCAGAAAAACAGACACATAGATCAATGGAACAGAATAGAGACCCCAGAAGTGGACCCTGAACTTTATGGACAACAAATATTCGATAAAGGAGGAAAGATTATCCACTGGAAGTAATTCAGTCTCTTCAAGAGATGGTGCTGGGAAAATTGGACATCCACATGCAGAAGAATGAAACTAGACCACTCTCTTTCACCAGACACAAAGATAAACTCAACATGGATGAAAGATCTAAGTGTGAGACAAAAGTCCATCAAAATGCTAGAGGAGAACATAGGCAACTCCCTTTTTGAACTCGACCACAGTAACTTCTTGCAAGATTCATCCATGAATGCAAAAGAAACAAAAGCAAAAATGAACTCCTGGGACTTCATTGAGATAAGAAGCTTTTGCACAGCAAAGGATAGAGTCAACAAAACTAAAAGACAACCTACACAATGGGAGAAGATATTTAAAAATGACGTATCAGGTAAACGGCTAGTTTCCAAGATCTATAAAGAACTTCTTAAACTCAACACCAAAGAAACAAACAATCCAATCTTGAAATGGGCAAAAGACATGAACAGAAATCTCACAGAGGAAGACATAGACAAGGCCAACATACACATGAGAAAATGCTCTGCATCACTTGCCATCAGGGAAATACAAATCAAAACCACAATGAGATAGGATCTCACACCAGTGAGAATGGGGAAAATTAACAGCGCAGGAAACCACAAATGTTGGAGAGGATGCGGAGAAAAGGGAATCCTCTTACACTGCTGGTGGGAATGTGAACTGGTGCAGGCACTCTGGAAAACTGTGTGGAGGTTCCTCAAATAGTTAAAAATAGAATTGCCCTACGAACCAGCAGTTGCACTGTTGGGGATTTACCCCAAAAGATTCAGATGCATTGAAACGCCGGGACACCTGCTCTCTGATGTTTAAGGCAGCAATGTCCACAATGGCCAAACTGTGGAAGGAGCCTCAGTGTCCATCGAAAGATGAATGGATAAAGAAGATGTGGTTTACGTACATAATGGAATATTACTCAGCCATTAGAAATGACAAATTCCCACTATTTGCTTCAATGTGAATGGAACTGGAGGGTATTATGCTGAGTGAAGTAAGTCAATCAGAGAAGGACAAACATTGTATGTTCTCATTCATTTGGGAATATAAATAATAGTGAAAGTGAATATGACGGAAGGGAGAAAGAAATGTGTGGGAAATATCAGAAAGGGAGACAGTACACAAAGACTCCTATTTCTGGGAAATGTACTAGGGGTGATGGAAGGGTAGGAGAGCGGGGCGTGGGGGTGAATGGGTGATGGGCACTAAGGGGGGCACTTGACGGGTTGAGTAATTGGTGTTATTCTGTATGTTGGCAAATTGAACACCATTAAAAAAATAAATATATTAATAAAAAAGAAGAAAGAAAGAAAGAAAGAAAGAAAGAAAGAAAGAAAGAAAGAAAGAAGGAAAGAAAGAAAGAAAGAAAGAAAGAAAGAAGGCACCTGGGTGGCTCAGTCAGTGAACCTTCTACCTTAGGCTCAGATCATAATCCAGGTCCCACAGCAGGCTCCCTGTTCAGCAGGGAACCTGCCTCTCCCTCTCCCTCTGCTCCTCTCGCTCATGCTTTTTCTCTCTTCTATCTCTCAAATAAATAAATACCATCTTTGAAAAAGAAACAACAAACAAACCCAGAAGGAAGAGAAATCTCCCATCTAGAAGAATTTCAAAAATTTGTGCAGACATTCCACCCTCAAGTTGATGAGCATAGCTTCTCACTCTTATGTGTGGAATATACATAGTAACTTCCTTCTACAAAATATATTATGAAAGGGTTAAAATAATAATAATAATAATAGTAATAATAATATAATGATAATAATAAGAAGAATCACTTTACTATGGAGAAACCTGACAAACACTACCTCAGCAAGATGATCAGATCGATACCAAGACTGATGAATCATGCTGATAGCATCTATGCTTCATATGATATAATAAAAATGCAGTATATCTCTGTATATAGTCCAAAAAACCAGTTCAATCATGAGATAAACAACAGACATGTCCTAACTGAGGGAAATTTCACAGAATATTCTACTTCTCAAAGTGTTCCAGTTCAACAACAACAAGGAAAGGCTGAAAGACTGTCACAATCCAGAGGAGCCTAAGAAAACATGGGGACACGGGATCCCTGGGTGGCGCAGTGTTTTCGCGCCTGCCTTTGGGCCAGGGCGCTATCCTGGAGATCCGGGATTGAATCCCACATCGGGTTCCCGGTGCATGTAGCCTGATTCTCCCTCTGCCTGTTTCTCTGCCTCTCTCTCTCACTGTGTGCCTGTCATAAAAAAAAAAAAAAAACGAGGACAAATGGAATGTGATATAAGGGATGGTAACTTAGCAAAAACTAAGGAAATTTGAATAAAGATTATTTTTTCTAATAAATAACATTTATTTTAATAATTGACTTAAATGAATCAGGCTCCAAGTGTGAAGACACTTTAAGAATAGTTTAATTAACTTTTGCCTCATTCTTAAAGAGTTCCCTCGATGGGAACAAAGTAAGGATTTTATATCAGAAGGAAAGAAAAACACTTATGAACACGTATAATGACTCCTCAACCAGAAAAGCAGGAAAGGATAATAAATAGCAAAAATCAGATAAAAATACTTCTATTATAATAGATACCATATTGCAAGTGCATTTAATATTAGCAATGCATAACATTTATTTCCTTGACATTTGTCTTCCAAAGAGTTCACAGTGTTTCAGTGTCAGTTGAAACAGGGGAAGAATCTCAGGGAAGAATCCTTCACATAATAATAGGATCATTGGGCGTAATGTCTCTCAGTTCTTTCCAAATCCATAAAGATGAATTTCGTGATGAGTGACTGAGCTGTGAAGAAAGAGATGAGAACCCTCATCCCTCTGAATTACTTGTGTCAGTATATTTTAACTATAGTACTACAGATAGTAAATTATCCTTATTATCAGGCAATACATCTCAGATTGGAATCCTAGCAATCATATGGGCAGAGAAAAAATGCTTTGACTCACTTTTCATCTTATAAAGACAAAGGAGAGCTTGTCTATGTACAAAGTCAGTTGTCACGATAGCCTTAGGTAATAAGATTCTGTAGCATCAAATCCTGCTACATAGCCATGACGCCCACGCTCCAGGTCTTCCTGATCCCAAATCCCTGGTCCTGTGCCCCAACACAGGCTGCCACGCTGAGGTCATTTGAAATTGCTCTCTTAGGAGCTCCAGGGAACGGGGAAGGAGCTAGATAGGATGGGACTGGAGGCGTGGAGGCTGTGAAAATTAAGACCATTCCAATTTAAGTTCAGCGTTAGCACACGTCCAGCTAGGGCCCTGCACTGACCACTCAGGGCCCCAAGGGCAGGTTTTACAGCAAACCCCAGACTGAGGTCTCCTTTATCTGTAGACGTCTCCGTGTGCATCTTAGAGAAATGGGATGCCCTGTGTCCGCAGGCCACCCACGCCATCCCCTCATTCCCCACCCCCACAGCATCCCCCTACACCATCATCCCCATGGCATCCCCCTAACACGATCCCCCTTACACCCACACAGCCCCACACAATCCCCACCCACACTAAACCTGAACACCATCCCCCCTACATCACCCCCCACACTCCACCACCATCATACTCCTGAACTCATACCATCAACCCCCACAACATCGTCCCCAAGCATGGACCTGGTGCAGCTCCCCCTGTGGGACATACTCAGCCTTCCCGGCATTCTCTAGATACCCTGCTCCCAACTGAAGCACGGTGTCCCGTGCTTAGGGTACCCAGGGGTTGCAGGGAGGAGGGGAAGCAGGGAGCCCCCGACAGGGTGGGTGCAGATCAGTGATGCAGAGGACCCACTGTGCCCTGCCTCTGCCCCCTGTCCCTCCTGGAGGGTGACACACCCTGCACAGGACACCCGCCCCTAACTCAGAGGGACCAGGGCTGGCCTGGCCCCAGGCTCTGTGGGGGCCGGGTTGCTTTGAGCCTCCCCAAGGCCCAACACAAACACTAATGGGATTCAACCCCCCATGGACCTGGCCAGCCCTGGATACTGGCCCCAGGCTGAGCAAGCCCTCTCACAGCTGGATGTGGCCTCCTTTTCTTCGAAAAGAATCGAATCGAATCGAAAAGAATCGAAAGTAATCGAAACGAATCGACAAGAATTGAAAATAATCAAAACGAAACAAAAATAATCGAAAATAATCGATTCGAAAGGAAAGAATCGAATCGAATCGAAAAGAATCGAATCGAATAAAATGAAGCCAATCAAATCAAAAATAATAGAATTGAATTGAAAAGAATCGAATTGAATTGAATTGAAAATAATCGAAAAGAATCTAATCGAATCGAAAATAGTCAAATCGGAAATAATCAAATCGAATCGAAAAGAATCGAAAGTAATTGAAATGAATTGACAAGATTCGAAAAGAATTAAAAATAATCTAACCGAAATGAAAATAATTGAAAATAATCAATTCAAATAAAAAAAATCAAATCGAAAAGAAGCGAATCAAATAAAAAATAATCGAATCTAATCGAAAAGAATCGAATCGAATCGAATTGTAAATAATTGAAATGAATCGAATCAAAACGAAAAGATTTGAAAATAATCAAATCGAATCGAAAATAATTGAACCGAAATGAAAATTGAAACCAATTGAAAAGAATCCAATCGAATCGAAAACAGTCAAATCGAAAATAATCAAATCGAATAGAAAATAATAGAACCGAAATGAAAATAATCGATTCGAATCAAAAAGAATCGAATTGAATCGAAAACAATCGAATCGAATTGAATTGAAAAGAATCGAAAATAATCGAACCGAATCGAATCGAAAAGAATCAAATCGAATCGAAATTAATCGAATCGAATCAAATCAAACAAATCGAAAAGAATTGAAAAAATTGAATCGAAAAGAATCGAATCGAATCGAAAATGATTGAATGGAATAGATTCGAATCGAAAGGAATCGAAAATATTTGAATCAAATCAAAACCAAAGGAATCGAATCCAATTGAAAATAATCAAGTCGATTCGAATCAAATCAAAAGGAATAAAAAATAATCGAATGGACTCAAATCGAATTGAAAATAATCAAATCGAATGCAATCGGAAATAATTGAATTGTATGGAATGGAATCGAATCGAATCATAAAAAATCGAATCGAATAGAAAAGAATCAAAAATAATCAAATCGAATTGAAAATAATCGAATCGAATCGAAAAGAATCTAATTGAATCGAAAATAATCGAATTGAATTGATTCGAATCGAAAATAATCAAATTGATTCGAAAAGAATCGAATCGAATCGAAAGGAATCGAATCGAATCAATAAGATCGAATTGAATCGAATTGAATCAAAAATAATCGAATCAAATTGAATTGAAAGGAATCGAATCGAATTGAAAATAATCAAATCGATTCGAATCAAATCAAAAAGATGCAAAAATAACCGAATCGACTTGAATCGAATTGAAAATAATCGAATCGAATCAAAAATAATCGAATTGTATCGAATGGAATCGAATCGAAAATAATTGATTCGAATCTAATCGAAACGAATCAAATCGAATCGAAAAGAATCAAATCGAATCAAATGAATCAAATCGAAAAGAATCAAAAATAGTCGAATAGACTCGAAAAGAATCGAAAATAATCGAATCGACTCGATCTCTTTTCGATTCGGTTCGAGTATTTTCTATACGATTCAATTCTCTTCGTTTCAATTTGATTATTTTCGATTCGATTGGATTCTTTTCAATTCCATTCCATTCGATTCAATTCGATTTTTTTCGATTCGATTCGATTATTTTTGATTCGATTTGGGTCAATTCGATTATTTTCGATTCTTTTCGGGTCGATTCGATTATTTTCGATTCTTTTCGATTTGATTCTTTTCGATTCGATTCGATTCGATTCCTTTTGACTTAATTCAAATCAATTATTTTTGATTCTTTTTGATTCGATTCGATTCCATCGATACAATTCGATTATTTTCGATTTGATTATTTTCAATTCGATTCGAGTCGATTTGGTTATTTTTTATTATTTTCTATTTGATTCGAATCAATTTGATTGTTTTCAATTCGATTCGATTCCTTTCAATTCAATTTGATTCAATTATTTTCGATTCTTTTCGATTCGATTAGATTCAATTCAATCAATTTCAATTCTTTTCGATTCGATTCGATTCAATTCGATCATTTTTTATTCGATTCGATTCGATTATTTTCGCTTCGATTCCATTCATTTCGAATATTTTGGATTCTTTTCGATTCGGTTCGAGTATTTTCTATACGATTCAATTCTTTTCGATTCAATTCGATTATTTTGGATTCGATTCGATTCTTTTCAATTCCATTCGATTCAATTCGATTTTTTTCAATTCGTTTCGATTATTTTCGAATCGATCCGATTATTTATGATTCTTGTCGATTCGATTCGATTCAATTCGATTGTTTTCGATTCAATTCGATTCTTTTCTATTCGATTCGATTATTTTCAAATCGATTTGATTATTTTCGATTCTTTTCAATTCGATTCGATTCTCTTCGATCATTTTCTATTCGATTCGATTCTTTTCAATTCGATTCGATTGTTTTCGAATCGATTCGATTATTTACGATTCTTTTCGATTCGATTCGATTCAATTCGATCATTTTAGATTCGATTTGATTATTTTCGATTCGATTCCATTCGTTTCAAATATTTTGGATTCTTTCGATTCGATTCGAGTATTTTCTATACGATTCAATTCTCTTCGATTCGATTCAATTCGATTATTTTCGAGTCGATTCGATTCTTTCAATTCCATTCCATTCTATTCAATTCGATTTTTTTCGATTCGATACAATTATTTTCGATTTGATTCGTGCCGAATCGATTATTTTCGATTCTTTTTGAGTCGATTCGATTATTTTCGATTCTTTTCAATTGAGGAAGGTCGTTGGAAATCGCTGTTTTCAACTCAGATACACCTGAGAACAGGCCCGACACTTCCACATGCTTTTCTCACCACCTCTCCCAGCGCCTAACATAAGGATGTTAGCGGCTTCGTCTACAGGCAGTCAGGATGTGGGAGGGTCCTGCCCTGAACTCAGCTCTCACAAGGAAGCATCCTTAGAAGCCAGCTTTCAACCAACTGTGTTCTTATGACTGCAGTGTCCTTCTAATGTAACCTATACTTGGTCACTCCAGTCCCCAACTGGGCCTCAGCTGGACCTGGTGCCTCTGGTACTTAGCTTGGCCTCGCTTGGATCGGGTGACTGTGTTCCCACCTGGGCCTCAACTGGTCTTATGACATTTATCCCCCCTGGGCCTCAGCAGACCAGGTGACTGTTCCACCTGGGCCTCACCTGGACCTGGTGAATCTGGCACCCTCCTGGGTATGACCTGGACCTGGTGACTCTGGTCCTCATGTGTGCCTCACCTGGAACCTGGTGACTCTTGTACCCACCTGGGCATCATCGGGATATGGTTACTCTGTTTCCCCAGTGAGACTCTGGAACATTTAACTTTGGTCCTCACCTGGGCCTCACCTGGACCTGGTGTCTCTGCTGTTCTTCTAGGCTCACATGTACCTGGTGACTCCAGTCCCCCCTCCACCCCGGGCCTCACCTGCATTTGGTGACTCTGGTCCTCAGCTTGGTTTCACCTGGACCTGGTGACTGTGGTCCCCACCTTGGCCTCACCTGGACCTGCTGACTCTGGTTCCCACCTGGGCCTCATCTGTACCTGGTGATCTGGTTCTCACATGGACCACACCTAGACCTGGTGACCGTGTTGTCCTTCTAGACCCACCTTTCACTGGTAACTCTGGTCTCCACCTGGGCCTCACCTGGACCTGGTGAATCAGGTCCCCACTTGGTCCTTAAGTGGACCTGGTGACTCTGGTCCCGAGGTGGGCATCATTGGCACATGGTTATTGTGTTCCCCACCTGGGCCTCCGCTGGACCTGCTGATTCTGGTCTGCACCTGAGACTCACCTGGATCTGGTGACTGTGGTCCCCACCTGGGCCTCACTTGGACCTGGTGACTCTGATCCCCATCTGGGCCTCACCTGGCCCTGTTGACTCTGGTCCTCAACTGGGCATAATTGGGACCCGGTTACTGTGTTCCACAACTGGGCCTCACCTGAACCAGGTGACTCTGGTCCCCCTCTGGGTCTCACCCTGACCTGGTGACTGTGAACCCCACTTTGGCCTGATTTGGATCTGTTGACTCTGGTTGCCACATGTGCCTCACCTCGACCTGTTGACTCTGGTTCTTTCAAGGACCTCCCCTGAACCTGGAGATTCTGGTCCCCACCTGGGCCTCACCTGGATGTGGTGACTGTTGTCACCACCTGGGACTCACCTGGACCTGATTACTGTGTTCCACACCTGGGTCTCACGTAGACCTGGTGACCATGGTCCCCAGCCAGCCTCACACGGACCTGTTGCCTCTGGTCCCCACCTGGGCCTCACATGTACCTGGTTACTCTGGTCCTCACCTGGGCCTCATCTGGACCTGGTGACTCTGGTCCCCAACTGGGCCTCACCTGGATCTGGTGACTCTGGTCCCCACCTGGACCTCTCCTGGACCTGGTGACTCTCTTTCCAACATGGACCTCACCTGGATCTGGTGACTCTGGTCCTCAGCTTGGCCTCACCTGGACCTGGTGACTCTCATCCCCACTTTGACCTAACTCAGACCTGGTGAATCTCGTCCCCAGCTATGCCTCAACTCAACCTGATGAATCTGGTCCTCACGTGGGCCTCACATGGACCTAGGACTCAGCTGGATATAGTGGCTCTGGTTCCCACATGGGGCTCACCTGATACTGGTGACTGTGGTCTCCTTCTATGCCTCACCAGGACCTGGTGATTCTGATCCCCATCTGGGCCTCACATGGCCCTAGTGACTCTGGTCCTCACCGAGGCATCATTGGGACCTGGATACTCTTTTGCACACCTGGGTTCACTTTGACCGGGGACCTCTGGTCCCACTCTGGGCCTCACCCTTAACTGGTTACTCTGGTCCCCCCCTTGGTGTCACCTGGCCCGGGACTCTGGTCCCCCTATGGGCCTCACCCTTACCTGGTGACTCTGGTCCCCACCTGGGCTTCACTTGGACCTGGTGAATCTGGTCCTTACCTGGTCCTCACCTGGACCTGGTGACTCTGGGCATCACCTGGGTCTCACCTGGGCTTGGTGAATCTTGTCGCCACCTGGGCCTCACCTGGACCTCGTGACCATGGTCCCCACCTGGGCCTCACCTGGATCTGTGGCGCTGGTTCCCATATGGGGCTCTCCTGGACCTGGTTCCTGTGGTCTCCTTCTTGGCCTCACCTGGAACTCATGACCTTGATCCATATTTGGGCCTCAGCTGGACCTGGTGACTCTAGTCCTTACCTGGGCATCATTGGGACCTGGTTCCTCTCTTCTACACCTGGGCCTCACCTGACCTGGTGACTCTGGTCTCCCTCTGGACCTCACCCTGACCTGGTGACTGTGGTCCCACCTGGGCCTCACCTGGACCAGGTGACTGGTTCCCACATGGACCTCACCTGGACCTGGTGAATCTGGTCCTCACATGGGCAACATGGGACCTGGTTACTCAGTTCCACATCGAGGCCTCACCTGGACCTAGTGACTCTAGTCCCACACTGGGCCTCACCCTGACGTGGTGACTCTGGTCCCACGAGGATGTCACCTGGACCAGGTGACTCTGGTCCCCCTCTGGGCCTCACCCGGAGCTGGGGAGACTGGGCCTCAATTGGGCCTCAACTGGACCTGGTGAATCTACTCCTCACTTGGGCCTTGTCTGGACCTTGTTACTCTGGTCCCACCTGGGCATCATTGGGACATGGTTACTCTGTTCCCCACCTGGGACTCACCTGGACCTGATAACTTTGATCTACACTTTGCCTCACCTGGCCCTGATGACTGGGCCCCACCTGGGCCTCAATCTGGACCTGGTGACTGTGGTCCCTCCTCACCTGGGTGTCACCTGGACCTGGTGACTCTCATTCGCACATGAACCACACCTGGACCGGGTGACTGCGGTGTCCTTCTAGCCTCACATTTACCTGGTGACTCCGGTCCCCACAAGGGCCTCACCTGGATCTGGTGACTCTGGCCTGCAGATTGGCATCACCTGGACTTGGTGAGTGTGGTTAACACCTGGGCCTCTCCCATACCTGGTGACTCAGGTCCCCATGTGGGCCTCACAGGGACCTGGTAAATCCGGTCCTTACCTGGTCCTCACCCAGACCTGGTGACTCTGGTCACCACCTGGGCCTCACCTGGACCTGGTGAATCTGGTCCCCATCTGGGCCACACAAGGACCTGATTGCTGTGGACTCCTTCTTGGCCTCTCCTGGAACTGGTGACTCTGGTCCTCACCTGGGCATCATTGGACCCTGGTTACTCTCTTCCACACCTGAGCCTCACCTGGACATGATGACTCTCGAACCCCTCTGGGCCTCACCCTGACCTGGTGACTCTGGTCCTCAACTGAGCCTCAACTGGACCTAGTGAATATGCTCCCCACCTGGCCTCATCTGGACCTGGTGACTCTGGTCGCTACCGGGGCATCATCGGGACATGGTTACTCTATTCCCCACTGGGACTCACCTGGACCTGGTAACTCTGGTCCTCACTTTGGCCTCTTCTGTACCTGGTGACACTGGCCCCACCTGGGCCTCACCTGGAACTGGTGACTGTGCTTCCCACCGGGACCTCACCTGGACCTCATGTCTCTGGTCCCCACCTGGGTCTCACCTGGACCTGGTGTCTCTGGTACCCACCTGGGTAGCATCAGAACATGGTTACACTGTTCCCTAACAGGGACCCACCTGGACCTATTAACTCTGGTCTTCACCTGGGATACACCTGGACATGGTGACAGTGGTTCCCACCTGGGTCCCACCTGGACCTGGTCAATCTGGGCTCACCTGGGCCTCACCTGTATCTGGTGACTCATGTTCCCACATGGACCTCATGTGGACCTGGTGGCTGTAGTGTTTCTAGCATCTCATGTACCTGGTGACTCTGGTCCCCACCAGGGCCTCACCTGGACCTGGTGAGTGTGGTTGCCACCTGCACCTCACCTGGACCTGGTGATTCTTGTCCCCAACGGGGCCTCACCCGGACCTGGGGACTCTGGTCACCAACTGTGCCTCACCTGGCCCCGGTGACTCTGGTCCCCACCTGGACCTGGTGATAATGGTCCCCACCTGGGCCTCACCTGGACCTGATGACACTGATCCCCACCTGGGCCTCACCTGAGTCTTACTGGGACCTGCTGACTCTGGCCCTCAGCTTGGCTTCACCTGGATCTGCTAACTGGTCCCCACCTGGGCCTCACCTGGACCTGGTGTCTCTGGTACCTATTTAGAAATCATCAGGACAGGGTTTCTCTGATCCCCATCTGGGACACACCTGGATCTGTTAACTTTGGTCCTCACCTGGCCTCACCTGCACCTGGTGGCTCTGGTTCCCACATGAGCCTCACTTGGACCTTGTGTCTCTCGTTTCCTTCTAGGCTCATCTGTACCTGGTGACTCTGGTCCCCACCTGGGCCTCACCTGGAACTGGTGACTCTAGTCTTCTGCTTGGCCTTACCTGGATCTGGTGACTGTATTCCCCACCTGGGCCTCACCCGAACCTGGTGAATCTGTTTCCCACCTGGGCTTACCTGGACCTGGTGATTCTGGTCCCATCCTGAGCCTCATCTGGATCTGGTTTCTGTGGTCCCCACATGGGCCTCACCTGGATATGGTGCCTCTCGTTCTCACATCAGGTTCACCTGGACATGGTGACTGTGATCCCCTTCTTGGCCTCACCTGAACCTGGTGACTCTGAGCACCATCTGGGCCATACCTTGACTTGGTCGCTCTGGTCCTGACCTGGGTGTCTTTGGGACCTGGTTAATCTGTTCCACACCTGGGCTTCACCTGGACCAGTGGATTCTGGTCCCCTTCTGGGCTGCTCCTTGACCTGGTGACTCTGGTCCCTCCTGGGCCTCACCTGGACCGGTTGACTCTGGTCCTTAGCTTGGCCTCACCTGGACCGGCTGAGTGTGGTTGCCACCTGGGTCTCACCCGGACCTGGCAATCTGGTCCCAACCGGGGCCTCCCCCAGATCTCAGATCTGGTGAATCTGGTCCTTACCTGTTCCTTACCCAGACCTGGTGACTCTGGTCACCACCTGGGCCGCAAATGGACCTGGTGGCTCTGGTTCCCACATGGGGCTCACCTGGACCGGGGTCCTGTCGTCTCCTTCTAGGCCTCACCTGGACATGGTGACTCTGGTCACCAACTGTGCCTCACCTGGCCCCGGTGACTCTGATCCCCACCTGGACCTGGTGACGGTGGTCCCCAACTGGGCCTCACCTGGACCTGATGACTGATCCTCACCTGGGCCTCACCTGAGTCTTACTGGGACGTGGTGACTCTGGCCCTCAGCTTGGCCTCACCTGGATCTGGTAACTGGTCTGCACCTGGGCCTCACCTGGACCTGGTGTCTCTGGTACCTATCTAGGCATCATCAGGACAGGGTTTCTCTGATCCCCAACTGGGACACACCTGGATCTGTTAACTTTGGTCCTCACCTGGCCTCACCTGCACCTGGTGGCTCTGGTTCCCACATGGACCTCACCTGGACCTTGTGTCTCTCATTTCCTTCTAGGCTCATCTGTACCTGGTGACTCCGGTCCCCACCTGGGCTGACCTGGAACTGGTGACTCTGGTCCTCTGCTTGGCCTTACCTGCATCTGGTGACTGTGTTCCCCACCTGTGCCTCACCTGGATCTGGTGACTGTGTTCCCCACCTGGGCCTCACCTGGACCTGGTGAATCTGTTTCCCACCTGGGCTCACCTGGACCTGGTGACTCTGGTCCCATCCTGGGCCTCATCTGGCTCTGGTTTCTGTGGTCCCCACATGGGCCTCACCTGGATATTGTGCCTCTATATCCCACATCAGGTTCACCTGGACATGGTGACTGTGATCCCCTTCTTGGCCTCACCTGAACCTGGTGACTCTGAGCACCATCTGGGCCATACCTTGACTTGGTTGCTCTGGTCCTCACCTGGATGTCTTTCAGACCTGGTTAATTTGTTCCACACCTGGGCTTCACCTGGGCCAGGGGATTCTGGTCCCCTTCTGGGCTGCTCCTTGACCTGGTGACTCTGGTCCCCTCCTGTGCCTCACCTGGACTGGGTGTCTCTGGTTTGCACACGGACCTCACCTGGAGCTGGTACCTGTGGTGTCTTTCTGGCCTCACATGGACATAGTGACTGGTCCCCACCTACCTCACCTGGCCCTGGTAACACTGGTCCTCAGCTTGGCCTCACCTGGACCTGCTGAGTGTGGTTGCCACCTGGGTCTCACCCGGACCTGGCGACTCTGGTCCCCCTCGGGGCCTCCGCCAGACCTGGTGAATCTGGTCCTTACCTGTTCCTTAACCAGACCTGGTGACTCTGGTCATCACCTGGGCCTCACCTGATCTTGGTGAATCTGGCCCCCACCTGGGCTTCACCTGGACCTGGTGACTGTGGTCCGCACCTGGGCTGCAAATGGACCTGGTGACTCTGGTTCCCACATGGGGCTCACCAGGACCTGGGTCCTGTGGTCTCCTTCTATGCCTCACCAGGACCTGGTAACTCTGATCCTCATCTGGGCTTCATCTGTACCTGTTGACTCTGGTCCCCTCTTGTGCCTCAGCTGGACCTGTTGGCTCTGGTCCTCAGTTTTGCCTCATCTGGACCTGGAGACTGTGTCCCCACCTGGGCCTCATCCAGACCTTGTGACTTTGGTCCCCACCTGGGCCTTACCTGGAGTTGGTGAATCTGGTACCACCTGGGATTCACCTGGACCTGGTGCCTCTGGGCTCCACCTGGGCCTCAACCTGGACCTGGTCCTTTTGGTCCCCACCTGAGCCTCATCTGGTCCTGGTGGCTCTGGGTCCCACATGGGGGCTCACCTGTACTTGCTGACTGTGGTCCTCACATGGTCCTCACCCAGACCTTGTGACTGGTATGTGAGGAGTCTGTTCCAGATTCCCCCTATCCCTCCACCCCTCCCCACTGCACCCTCTCTCAAGTATATCTTCTGAAAATGCACATCAAGACATGTGAGCATCTTTATCCCCTCTTCAGAGGTGACTTCATATGTGTAATGACCATTTTAATGCCTTTCATGGACCCACCATGACTCCCATCAGAAACCCCTTTTCTTTGATATTACTGAAGTACAGTCAACACACAATGTTACAGCAGTTTCAGGGCTATGACCTAGTGATTTGACAATTCTGTGCATACTCAGATCTCCCCACGGGAAGTGTCATCAGCATCTGTCCGCATACAAAGTTGTCACAATAGTACTGACTCTATTGTCTAGGCTGTACTTTCTAAATATCTGTGAATTATTTATTTGAGAACCAGATGATTATAGCTCTTAATATGCTTCATTTATATTGCCCAACTCCCACCGGTGTCCCCTCTGACTATCCTTCACCATGATCCATCACATTAACAAGAGAAAGGACATGGGGCAGCCTAGGGTGCTCAGCGGTTTAGCGCCGGCCTTTGGCCCAGGGCGTGAACCTGGATTCCTAGGGTTGAGTCCCATGTTGTGTTCCCTACATGGAGTCTGCTTCTCCCTCTATGTCTCTGACTGTGTCTCTGCATCTCTCTCTCTCTCGCTCTCGCTCTCTCACTCTCTGTCTCTCATGGGTGAATAAATAAAATCTTAAAAAAAAACGAGAAATTTCTTTTTTTTTTAATTTTTTATTTATTTATGATAGTCACACACACACAGAGAGAGAGAGAGAGAGAGGCAGAGACACAGGAGGAGGGAGAAGCAGACTCCATGCACCGGGAGCCCGACGTGGGATTCGATCCCGGGTCTCCAGGATCGTGCCCTGGGTCAAAGGCAGGCACCAAACCACTGCGCCACCCAGGGATCCCAACAAGAGAAATTTCAAAGGCATACGATCCTCTCAAGTGTTGCAGAAGAAGCATTTGACAAAATATAACATAAAAAGCATAGCGGGTTTTCTAAAAAAATTTTTTTTTGGCGCAGTGGGTTTTGAGGAAACATATATCAACAGAATAAAGGCTGTGTAGGAAGGCCCGCAGCTGACATCATCCTCAAGGGTGAAACCTTGAAATCGTCTTCCCTAAGAGCAGGAAGAAGCCAAGGAGGTCCCCTCTCAGCACTGCAAGTCCTACCGTAGTCAACAGACAGGAAACATATAAGGTTCCACACCTGTAAGGGGGACGTCAAACTGTCCCTATTTGCTGAAGATGTGGCATTAGAAACAGGAAACCCGAGAGACTCCACCAAAAACTGTTAGAACTAATGAGTGAATTCAGTAAAGTGGGACACCAAATAAACAGAGATCAGTAGCCTTGCTGTGTCTCAACAATGAGCACTCAGAAAGGAAATTAAGGACATGACTCCCTTATCAGGAGCATCCAAAAGAACAAAATAATTAGAGTGAACCAAGAGAGTGCAAGACTTGTACACTGAAAATTACAAGACTTTGGGAGGACATCCTGGGCTCCTGGGGTCGGAGCCTTCATCTTGTTAAAATGTCCACAGTTCCAGAACACCCGCAGTTCCAATGTCATTCCTATCAAAATCATTGTGGCCGATTTTAGAAATACAAAAAGCACTCGTAACATTCCTCTGCCCCCACAAATGACCCTGGACAGCAAATCAGTATAGGAGAAGCAGGAAAGAGCAAGACACTGCACTCTCCTATTTCAAACGATGTCACAGAGACACAGGAGACAGCAGTGTGGTTCTCGGGCCCCCAGCTGTCTCCGTTGGTTAAGCATCCGACTCCTGACCTCACCCCTGCTCTTGATCTCGGGGTCATGAGTCCTAGTTCTGTGCTGGGCTGTGGACGAGGCATGGAGCCTACTTAAACAACCAAACCCACAGGGGTGTGGTTCTGGCATAAGCTGAAGGAGCAGAAGAGAGAGCCTGGAAGAAAATGCACTCTGATACAGTCAACTGATTTTTTAAGCTTAATTTAATTTAAGCCCAATTAATTAGCAGTATAGTGTATTATACTTTCAGAGGTAGAATTCAGGGATTCACCAGTTGGAGATAACACCAGGGCTCATGACATCACTGCCCTCCTTCATGCCCGTCTACCAGTTACCCTGTCCCTCCACTCCCCTCACCTCTAGCGACCCTCAGTTTGTTTCCTGTGATTGAGTCTCTGCTCCCTCCATCTCTGTTTTCATCTTATTTGTTTTTCCTTCCGTTCACAGATGCCCATCTGCTTTGCTTCTTTAATTTCACCTATGAATGAAACCATACAGTAATTTTGTTTCCTGACTGACTTATTTCACTTAACATGATCCCTTTAGTTCTATCCACGTCATTGCAAAAGGCAAGATTACCTTCTCTTTAATAGCGGAGTACCATTCCTATCATCAATCTCTCTATAATCTATTACCATCATCTATCTCCCATCCTCTTTATCCATCATCTGCCCGAGGGCACCGAAGCTACTCCCACAGTGTGGCTACTGTGGACTCCCCTGCTGTGGACATTGGGGTGAAGGTGTCCCCGAGTCTCACTGCATCTTTATCTATGGAGTGTGCCCCAGACCATGCACCTGCCGGTCACAGGGCGGCTCTATTGGGAACTTCCTGAGGAGCCTCCACACTGTTTCCAGGGCGGCTGCACCAGCCCGCGGTCCCACCCACAGTGGAAGAGGGTTGAGTGAGTTTTGCAGGGTGTGATAAAAGTCTGGTCCACATTTCATGTCGCGTCCCGTGGGCTCCAATTCATTGTCCTTAAGTATTTCTGGGGAAGCCGGGTGTTGGGCTCCGTTTCAGTGAGACATTTCTGAAGCTCACAGGCCTCAGCTGGAGCCTGGAAGGAGGCAGGTGGGGCCCCAGTGCAGGCACCCTGCCCCCTGCACAGCCTCCTGCAGTACCTGAGCCTTCCGCAGAGGGCACCTGAGCCCAGGCCCCGCCCAGGGGTCACGCTTGCACAGTAGGCATCATTAGCCTGCACTAACAGGAGCCCGCCTGTGCTGGGGAGGCCTGAGGAGGACGTGGGGCCGCATCCACGCTGATGAGCCCCAGCCTCCTCAGGACCTGCGTGGAGGCTTCAGGAAGATGTGGGCCCGCATCCATGCTGACAGGAGCCCTTGGGCCACGTCAGGTCCTGCGGGGAGGCTTCAGGAAGATGTGGCGCCGCGTCCACACTGGCATGAACTCCAGGGCCCCTCAGGACACACGTTCAGGCTTCTGGAAGCTGGGGACCTCATCCACGGTGACAGGAACCCCAGCCTCCTCAGAACCCGCAGTTTCGCTTCCGGAGGACGTGAGGCCACGTCCACACAACAGGACGCTGACCTCCTCAAGACCCCCGGTGTAGACTTCAGGAATTATGGGGATGTGTCCATGCAGACAGAAGACCCCAGCCTTGTCTGGGCCCATGGTGAGGCCTACAAAAGATGTGGGGACCGCATCCACACTGACAGGAGCCCCCAGCCTCCTCAGGTCTTATGGTGAGGCTTGAGGAAAATGTGGGGCCACGTCAACACTGACAGGACTCCCGTCCTCCTCAGGACCTGCACTTTGGTTTCGGGACATATGGGGCTTCGTCTATGTCTCCACATCTGGAGAGATGTGGCTCTGAGAAAAGGTGCACTAAGAAACATTAACACAGTTTCCGTATTCCCTCCCCACGATTTGTGAGACCCAATTACTTCCAAACTCCTTTTTTTCTCCTTTTGGTTTTGGATGGCAGTGCTGCTCTGTGACTGACCTACACAATCAATGACTCAGTAAGTATCACAACAGTTCAACTCTGTGCAGAGAACCCAAGGGTCTTCTGGTGAAGTATGAAGGAGAACTGTGGACTTGCTTGTTTTGCTTTCAGAAATCAGCATTCAGGCTCCTGATAGGAAGTTCAAAAGATAGCAGGTAGTACTCTGGGGACATAGATTGAAACCTGGTGGGGACAGAGCCTGTCTCTGTGCCTACCATGTAGAAGGCCGAATAGACGTCTTTTTGGAATGAATGGGTGTTGAATAAATAGAATCTGTGTATGCTGGGTCTGTTTTAGTCACTGATTCATACTTAGGGAGAGACTTTAATCCAGGGAATGGTTCTCTGAACAAGTCCTGGGAAAATGTATCCTAAGTTATTTTTTTAAAGATTTATTTATTTATTCATTCAGAGAGAGCAAGAGAGAGGTAGAGACACAGGCAGAGGGAGAAGCAGGCTCCATGCAGGAAGCCCGATGTGGGACTCAATCCCAGTCTCCAGGATCACACCCTGGGCTGCAGGCAGCACTAAACCACTGCACCCCAGGGCTACCCTTTTTTTTTTAAAGATTTATTTAGTATCCTAAGTTATTTGAAAAGGAGTAGTAAGATAGATAAGGAGTTCAGAATTGAGAAAAATATTAAAATCATTTGAGGAAAGTAAAGGTGTTGATCACCGAAGTGGGTTTCTTGTAATTTACTCACTTATAGCTTGTATATTCTGAACAAAAAAAAAAATGAAAGGGAAGGAACCCCATGTGCTTGAAGTCATCAATTTCATCTGTAAAAAGGAAATAATACCACTTTTCCCACAACACTGTTGTGAGGACTAGAAGTGATGGCTGTTGATGTAAAGAGTTGCTAGGTCCAGTCACCATAAAATGTAAAAACAACACATTTTATTAATATAGCTACCAATATAGCTGCAATATACTTTTTATTTTATTTATTTATTTATCTATTTATTTATTTATTATTTATTTATTTGTTTGTTTATTTATTTATTTATTCATTCATTTCAGAGAGAGAGAGAAAAACAGAGAGAGAGGGAGAGAGGCAGAGACACAGGCAGAGGGAAAGGCAGGCTCTATGCAGGGAGCCCAAAGTGGGACTCCATCCTGGGTATCCAGCATCATGCCCTGGGAAGAAGGCAGTGCTAAACGGCTGAGCCACCCAGGCTGCCCTTTTTAAAGTCTTCTTAAAACACACAATTTGACTTCTTTCTAACAAAGTTTAATGTGAGTTGGTGTACCTATCAATTAAAAGCTATAGGGTATGGATCCTAGGCTGCCCCTAAGGTGCGTGTTCAGAGCCCTTCCAATTCCTCAAAGTGCAGCCTGGAAACCACCGAGCTGGTCTGAGGCCACATCCACAGCTGTGGGAACCAAGTGCCAGAGGCAGTCAGGATTCACTGGATCAGAAACCCAGTTCTCTCCTGAAGCATCTGAGTCAGGGAATTGGTTTCTCTCAGGGCAGGGTGAAAAAACCTTATGCGATCAGGATTTCTCTGATCCCAAGAAAAATGCTTAGCGTTTTTTTTTTTTTGTTGGTTTCTTTTTTCTCATGTTGCTTGGCTGTTTCTCTTGTCACATTGCCCTACTTCCTATGGGAATTAGTTTTGGAAAGAAATCACTCATGTAATGAAAAATGATCTAGAAACTCAGGTTAACAAAATTTTCTAGCCAGTGTGGATATGTGTGATTCACAGTTGCTTTAAGCCGACAGAAGTTGGTTTGCACAAATCAATAACAACTTTTAATAAACGGACTTTACTGTTCACTGCTAAAAATATTCCTGTCAGAGGGGCAAGATGGCCGAAGAGTAGGGTCCCCAAGTCACCTGTCCCCACCAAATGACCTAGCTAACTTTCAAATCATCCTGAAAACCTATTAATTCGGCCTGAGATTTATACAGAGTACAGCTAGAGTTCGCATGTCTATTAAGGCGGTTCCCACCTGGGCCTCACTTGGACCTGGTGACTGTGGTTCCCATCTGGGCCTCAGCCAGACCTGGTGACTACAGTCCCCAACTGGGCCTCACCTGGGCCTAGTGACTCTGGTCCCCTTGGCCTCATGTGGACCTGGCGACTGTGGTCTCCACCTTGACCTCACCTGGACCTGGTGACTCTGGTCCCCACCTGGGCCTTGCCTGGACATGGTAGCTGTGGACTTCATCTGGACTTGGTGACTGTGGTCCCCGCCTGGGCCTCACCATACCTGGTGACTGGGCTCCTCAGCTACCAATGACTAGGATCCAGGATGGACCCTTAGTTGCTACTGATACCGGGACCATCCCCAGGGTCTCACTTGTTCCTGGTGACTATGGTCCTTGTCTGGGCTGACCTGGCTCATCCTTGGCTCTGATCCTCTCCTGGGCCTCCCCTGCTCTTGCAGGTATGGTCCCCCCTCTCATGGGTGTGTATTGTCTACGGTCCCTTCTGGGCCTCACCTGATGGTAGTGGGCCACGATATTGGCCCTTTGCAAGGCCAGCAGGGTTTCCGAGTCCTCCTGCATGGTGCTGGAAACCAAACACATCCAAGAATGACGGCGCATGAGAACCTTCCGAAGACACATGCGTCAGGGTGCTCCCTGAGGACAGGTCCCCCGCCATCTGACCGGAGTGGGGACAACCCCATAGTCCTGAGGGACACAGGCTGGGCTGGACCATCACACATGGGCCCTCACTGCGTGTCTGTCACTCACGCACCTACAGTCCACCTTCCCAGCCACTGTCCCAGGACACGCCGTCAGGCTGGGATGACAGAGTGCTCCCACCCCGGTATCAGGAGCACACGGGCAGGGGACCCAGGAGGCTCCGGGGAACTGCCGATCTGATGCTCAGGTGATGTGTCCCAGCCCAGGGGAGATCGAAGGTTTCTCTTAGATTCCACAAGCACAAAGAACAAGGGGAGATAGCAATGGACTGGACTTCATCAAAATTCAAACCTGATGCCAGCAAGAGTGCGACCCAACTCCCCACCCTGAGGGCAACGATGCGTGAATAGCCTGAGGGGGATCTGGGGGGAGCATGAGGGACTCCGCTTTCCAGTGATTGAAGAGCAAGCCTGCTCACTGGCCAGGGGGACCCAGCAGGCCCTGACCGTCCTTCTCTGACCACAGGGTGGGGCGGGGGGGTGTCATCCCTGTTGGGGTCCATGCACCTAGGATGGGCTAGAAAGGTCATGTATTGGGTCTCTCTGCACAGCACAGGGCTTAAAGGGGAGCGGGGGTCCTGGGGGAGCTGCCGAACTCCAACCGCACCCTCCTTCCCTGGACAGGGCCTAAGGGGGCCGCCCTCACCCTGTGGGGCTGTGGAAGGGATGCAGCAGGTGCTCACGGTCATCGCATTGGGGTCGGCGTGTTTTGAACCCCAGCCCGGGAGGCCAGCACCCCCACCCATACCCACAGGTCCCAGAGTGACCCGCAGGGAGCCGACATCAGTGGCCACTCACCTGTGACCTGTCACTGTATGAGCGCCTCCTCTTTATGTACTGGGGTACTGGGGTGATTGGGAGAGTTGGGGAACTGGGGAGAGTGGGAGTTCTGGGGTACTGGGGAGAGTGTGAGAGTTGGGGTAATGAGGAGAGTGGGAGTACTGAGCTACTGGAGAGAGCGGGAGAGTCGGGTCCTGTGAGCTAGATCCAGAGCACAAGTGCTTCCGAAGGTCTGTTGATGCACAGTGAGCGCCAGGCAGCGGTGGAACCCGGGGATGGCACAGTTCCACCCACAGTGGGGTCCCGCATCATGACTGTGGGCAGGCAGTATCCAATCAGCACTTAGCCCTTCACCCTGAAGGCTGAGGGTCCCGGGGGAGGGTCCTCTCCACACGCCGGGTGGGACGGGGATGCAGGCACCCTCCCACATTGCAGTTCCCATCCTCGGGCCCTGCAGGCCTTCCGCCCTTCTAGGCAGACTGGGGGTCAAAGATGTCCCCCCGACCCCCAGAGTTCAGAACATTGGGTTGCACTTAAGAACATTTGAGGGGCTCCTGGGTGGTTCAGTCAGTTCCACGTCGACTCTTTAGTTTGGTTCAGGTCAGGATTTCGAGGTTGTGGCGTGGAGCCTTGGGTGGGGCTTGGGCTCCGGTGGCTGAGGAGTCCGCTCCAGGTTCCCCCTCTCCCTCGGCCCCTCCCCACTGCACCCTCTATCAAGTAAATCTTCTCAATATCAACATGAAGACATGTGAGCATCTTTATCCCCCCTGCAGAGGTGCCTTCGTGTGTGTTACCACCGTGTAAATGCCTTTCACAGACCCACCGGGAGTCCTACCAGAAACCCCTATTCCTTGATATTTATTGAAGTACAGTCGACACACAAGGTGACAGTCGTTTTAGGGCTACAACTAGTGACTTGACAATTCTGTGCCTTACTCAGCTCTCCCCACAAGAAGTGGCATCACCGTCTGTCCCCATACAAAGTTGTCACAACAGTACTGACTCTATTCCCTAGGCTGTACTTTCTAAATTTCTGTGACTTATTTATTTGAGAACCAGACGCTTATAGCTCTTACTATTGTTCATCTATGTTGCCCATGTCCTACCCATGACCCCGCTGTCCATCAGGCAGCAGGATCCATCACATTAACCAGAGAAAGGACATGGGGCAGCCTGGATGGTTCAGCAGGTTAGCACCTGCCTTCAGCCCAGGGCGTCATCCTGGAGTCCTGAGATCGAGTCCCACGTCGGGTTCCCTACATGGAGCCGCCTTCTCCCTCTGCCTGTGTCTCTGCCTCTCTCTTTCTCTGCCTCTCTCTCTTTCTCTGTCTCTCAAGGATATGTAAATAAAATCTTTTTAAAAAAGAAAAACAAGAGAAAGGACAAAAAGCATAGGATCCTCTCAAGAGTTGCAGAAAAAGCATTTGACAAAATACAACATCAAAAGCCTAGTGGGTTTTGAGGAAATTTCTATCAACAGAATAAAGGCCACTAGGAAGGCCCACAAGTGACTTCATCCTCAAGGGTGAAAACCTGAAATCATCTCCCCTGAGCAGTAACAAGCCAAGGAGTTCCCCTCTCAGCGCTGGAAGTCCTAATATAGTCAACAGACAGAAAACAGCAAAGGTTCCACACCTGGACGGGGGACGTCACACTGTCCCCATTTGCTGAAGACACAGTACTAGAAACAGGAAACCCGAGAGCCTCCACCCAAACCTGTTAGAACTAAGGAGTGAGTTCAGTAAAGTCATGGGACACAACCTGACCCTACAGAGCTCAGTAGCCTTGCTGTGTCCCGACAATGAGCACTCAGGAAGGAAATGAAGGACGTGACTTCTTTTTAAGGACCATCACAGAGATTAAATAATGAGACTGATCTGAAGGAGCACAAGACATGTGCATTGAGCCATACCAGGGTCTGGGAGATGATCCTGGGCTCGTGGGGTGGGATCTCATCTTGTGAAAATGTCCGCAGTTCCTGAAGCCACCCTCAGTTTCAATGTCATTCCAATCAAAATCATGGTGGCAGATCTTAGAAATAGGAAAAAAAACCCATAACATCCATCCACCCCCACAAATGACCCTGGAAAGCAAATCAGTATAGGAGAAGCAAGACAGAGTGGGACGCAGCACTTTCCTATTTCAAAGGATGTCACAGAGACACAGGATAAAGCAGTGTGGTTCTCGGGCCCCCGGCTGGCTCCGTCGGTTAAGCATCCGACTCCTGACCTCACCTCTGGTCCTGATCTCGGGGTCCTGAGTTCTAGCCCTGGGCTGGGCCATGGACGAGGCGTGGTGCCTACTTGAACAAACCGGACCCAAGGTGGGTGGTCCTGGCATAAGCTGAAGGAGCAGAACAGAGAGTCCAGAAGGAAATGTGCTCTGATACAACTGATTTTTTTAACTTAATTTAATTTAAACACAATGAATTAACGTATAGTGTATTATACTTTCAGGGGAAGAATTTAGGTATTCACCAGTTGGAGATAACAGCAGTGCTCTTGACATAACTAGCCCTCCTTCATGCCAGTACCCTGTTATGCCCTCCCCCCTCTCCTCCCCTCCAGCGACCCGCAGTTTGTTTCCTATCGTTAAGAGTCTGTATTTCCTGCCTCTGTTTCATTTTATTTGTTTTTCCTTCCCTTCACAGATGTTCATCTGCTTTGCTTCTTTAATTGCACCTATGAATGACACCACACGGTCATTCTCTTTCCCGACTGACTTATTTCACTTAACATGATCCCTCTAGTTCTATCCAAGTCATTGCAATGGCAAGATTTCCTTCTCTTTGATAGCTGAGTACCATTCCTCTCTCTATGACCATCATCTATCTCCCATCTTCTTTATCCATCATCTGCCGGAGGGCACCGAGGCTCCTGCCACAGTGTGGCTACTGTGGACCCGGCTGCTGTGGACATTGGGGTGCAGGAGTCCCGAGTCTCACTGCATCTGTATCTTCGGAGTGAGCTCCAGGCCATGCACCTGCTGGTCGCAGGGCAGCTCTATTGGTAACTTCCTGAGGAGCCTCCACACTGTTTCCAGGCTGCTCTACCAGCCCACGGTCCCACCCACAGTGGAAGAGGGTTGAGTGAGTTTTGAAGGACGTGGTAAAAGTCTGCTCCACCTTTCATTTCGTGTCCTGTGGGTTCCAATTCATTATCCTTAAGTATTTCTGGGGAAGCCGGGTGTTGGGCTCCATTTCAATGAGATGTTTCCAACCTAACAGGCCACAGCTGGAGCCTGGAAGGAGGCAGGTGCGGCCCAGCAGGGGCACGCCGCCTCCTGAGGGCCTCCTGTAATGCCTGAGCGACCCGCAGGGAACACCCTAGCACAGGCCCCGCCCAGTGGGCACGCATGCGCAGTAGGCCTCTTCCGCCTGCACTAACAGGAGCCCGCCTGTGCTGGGGAGGCCTGAGGAGGACATGGGGACGCGTCCACGCTGATGACCCGCAGCCTCCTCAAGACCCGCGGTGAGTCTTCAGGGGGACATTGGGTCGAGTTCATGGTGACAGGATCCCCGGTCTCCTCAGGACCTGCGGTGAGGCTTCAGTAAGATGTGGGCCCGCATCCACGCTGACAGGAGCCCCTGGGCCACCTCAGGGCCCCCGCAGAGGCTTCAGTAAATTGTGGGCCCGCATCCAGGCAGACAGGAGCCCCTGGGCTGCCTCAGGAACCGCAGGGAGGCTTCAGGAAGATGTGGGCCCGCATCCACTCTGACAGGAGCCCCTGGGCCACCTCAGGACACGCGGGGAGGCTTCAGGAAATTGTGGGCCTGAATCCACGCAGACAGGAGCCCCTGGGCTGCCTCAGGACCCACGGGGAGGCTTCAGGAAGATGTGACTCCGTGTCCAATCTGGCAGGAGCTCCCAGGGCCCTCAAGACATAAGTTGAAGCTTCTGGAAGCTGGGTGCCGCATTCACAGTGACAAGAGCCCTGGCCTCCTAAGAGCCCCTGGATATGCTTCAGGAGGACATGGGGCCACGTCACCACAACCGTACTTCTGTTTCTTGGTTTGCATCTCTCATCCCCCCTCCGCGCCTTTGCCAGTTTGTTTGGTTTCTTAAAATTCACATGTGAATTCAATTGTATGGTATTTGGTATCTGTCTTTCTCTGATTTCATTTAGGATAGGTCGTTTCCACTTCTCCCATGTCATTGTAAATGGCTTTATTTCATCCCTTCTGATGATCGAGTGATGTCACAGTGTGTATATTTACCACATCGTCTCTGCCCATTTATCTGTCGATGGACATCTGGGCTGTATCCACAGTTTGGCTGTTGTTGATAACACTGCTACAAACACTGGGCGGTGTGTCTCTCTTCGAATCTACTAAACTACTTTTGTATCCTCGGGGTAAATACCTAGCTGTGCAATTTTGGAATCGAAGGGTAGCTCTATTTTTAACTTCTTTTCTTATAATTTTTTATGATAGTCACAGATAGAGAGAGAGAGAGAGAGGGAGGGAGAGGCAGAGACACAGGCAGAGGGAGAAGCAGGCTCCATGCACCAGGAGCCCGACGTGAGATTCGATCCCGAGTCTCCAGGAGCGCGCCCTTGGCCATAGGCAGGCAACAAAGCGCTGCACCACCCTAGGATCCCCTTTTTTAACTTTTCAAGGACCCTCCACACTGTTTTCCACCCTGGCTGCACCTGATCGCATGCCCACCAGGAGTGTAAGGGGGCTCCCCCTTCTCGATAGCCTCCCCAACACCTGTTGTTTCTTGTGTTGTTAATTTTAGTCATTCTGACAGCTGTCAGATGACATCTCATTGTGTTTGTGGTGTGTATTTCCCTGATGATGGGTGACACTGAGTGTCTTTCCGTGTGTCTGGCAGCCATCTGGATGTCTTGTCAGAGACAAAATCCATGCATGTCTTCTGCCAATCTGTGGTTGGATAATTTGTGTTTAGGATGCTGAGATTTATGTTTGCTTTATGTATTTTGAATACTAACTCTTTATTGGATGTGTTGTTTACAAATATCTCCTCTCATTTTGTATGTTGCCTTTTAGCGTTGGTTGTTTCCTTCACTTTGTGGAAGCTTTTCAATTTGATGAAGTCCCAATAGTATTTTTGCTTTTGTTTCCCTCGCCTCTGAGGCATAACTAGAAAGAAGATCCAATGGCCAATGTCAAAGATGTTGCTGCCCATCTTTTCTTCTTTTTATGGTTTCAGGTCTCACATTTAGGTCTTTCATCCATTTTGAATTTATTTTTTATATATATGGTGTAAGAAAGTGGTCCAGTTTCATTCTTCTGCATGTGGCTGCCTGGTTTTCCCAACACCATTTGTTCTTATCCTGGGGTCAGGGTTAGTGTTTGTTGAAGAGACTGTCTTGGTGCCATTGGATATTGCTTCCTGCCTTGTTGTCGATTAATGGATCATAGAGTTACAGGTTCGTATCTGGTTTCGGCTTTCCATTCTGTTCTATTGATCTAAGCGTCTCCTGTTTGGAGATTCTTGATTGCTGATTCAATTTCTTTGCTGCTTATCTGTCTGTTCAAGTTTCTTATTTCTTCCTTTTTCATTCTTGCAATGCTATATATATCCATGAATTGATCAATTTATTCCAGGATCTAGGTTGCTGGCATATAATTTTTCATAATGTTCTCTTATAATCGTTTGTATTTCTCTAGTGTTGATTATTATTTCTCTTTTCTCATTTGTGATTTTATTTGGATCCTTTCTCATCTTTTTATCTCTTTTCTTTTTAAAATATTTTGTTTATGTTTTCATGAGAGACACAGAGAGGCAGTGGTATAGGCAGAAGGAAAATGAGGCTCCATGCGGGGAGCCTGATGTGGGACTTGATCCTGCAGGACCCCGGGATCATGACCTGAACCAAAACAGATATTCAACCCCTGAGGCACCCAGGCATCCAAGATCCTGTTTCTTAAGCCACTCTGATACCCTATATTTTTGATTGAAGCATTCAGTCTATCAGCATTCAGAGTGATTATTGAAAGATATGAACTTAGTGCCCTTGTGTTACTGGTAGGGTTTGTGTTTCTGGTGACGTTCTTGGGTCCTTTCTAGTCTTTGTTGCTTTTGGTCTCTTTTTTCCCCCACTAGAAGAGTCCCTCTTAAAATTCCTAACTGGACTGGTTTAGTGGTCATGAACTCCTTTATATTTTGCCTGTCTGGGAAACTCTTTATCTCTCCTTCTATCCCGAAGGACACACTTGCTGAAGAAAGAACTCATACAAATTGGACACCAAAAAAAGAAAATTAAAAACATAAAATAAATTTTTGCTATTATGATTGAGGAAAAAGGCATTTAGGCAGAAAACCAGAAGCTAAGGAGAGGAGGACAGATTTCACCATCCGTAGCCTTCACAGGGACATGGTGTCCTTTCCTAGGAGTGCCCCCACCTCCGTAGGATGCTTTCTGCCCCTCTGCGCTCCTTGCTGGAACCCAGCAGGCACATCTCAGTGCCTCCAGGACCTCTGCAGTCATGGTTTATAGCGTCTTCCATGTATCCTATTGGGGACCACAGCGTCGTATATGTAACTATCTGGGTGCTGTTTGACAGCATTGGGGGGATTCCGACTTTTGTTGGTTGTGGGGTGTGTGTGTGTCTATCACATGCAGCTATCACGTGCAGCTATCTGATCCTCTGGCTGGGTCACCCAAATGCCGCAATGGTTGGAACAACATTTCTGGTGCTTGCCCAGGGTGGCTAGCTGGGCTCTCCTGGCCAACCCGGGGCTCGCTCGTGCAGTGACTTTCTGCTGGAGGGTCAGCTGAGCTGGAAGTTCCAGCCTGGCCACATTCCCATGTTCAGCAGTCGGTCCCGCCAAGCCCGGCTGCTTCTCTTCTCCGGGATGCCTCTCCAGCAGGGAGCCAGAACTCGGGGCCGCCCCGCTGGGAGCTCCTGAGGAGCCGGTTGTCCATGGCGAGGAGACATGGGGCTGCCTTTGTGTGGGAGTCGGTGTGGGGACCGGGCTGGGATTCCTCCGTCCCCTGTGCTGCCTGGCCTTCAGGCTGAGCCCAATGCTCACCCAGCCCCTACTCGCTAGGGCGAGGAGGGTGCCCTACACACGCTGGTGTGAGAGATCCAGCACCACAAGGTGTGCACGCTGAGTCCACCTGGTGGGGGTGGCCCAGGTGCATGAGACGCAAGTGTGGGACCCAGGAAATTTAACAAAAATCCCCAATCCCTGGACAAGCAGAGCAGGACTGCTTCCATTTTGTGCTACACCCGTCACCGCCGTTATGACCCACACATGACCTGCTTAAGGCACTGCCCTGCCCTACTCAAGGCACTGGGCACACCCTAATTGGGAAGTGACTCATAACAATGTAACCCTGCTTTGTGCCCCCCAAATCTGTGTGCAGATTCTGATCAAAGTAATAGGCCAGCTCAAGTGAATACAATAGGGTAAGGTGTAATTCAGTCGGCCACCTGCATGTGGACCCACATGACTGTGCAACTTTCTGTGTATCCACTGGCCCCTATAAAGCTGCTAAGCCTGTTAGTCTCAGGGTCCAAATCCCTGCTCTGCTGTGTCGGGTGCACTTGGACCCAAGCTCGAGCTTGTAAAGAAACCCTCCTGTGTTTGCATCAGTGTCAGCTCCTTGGTGGTTTGCCGGATTCACAATCTAGGGCACAACAAAAAGGCCTGCTGTCCTGACATCTTTTTCAGGGCCCCGCTGAACACCCCACTGGCCCTCTGTACCCCAGGCACACAGGCACGGGGATGCGGGGACGGGAGGAAGTGCCTCGGAACACGGCCAGCCCTGGCCCCCTGGACAGAGGAAGCACAGACCTCCCAGGTCGCTTTGCACAGACCCTGGTGACCTAAGGCTCCCTGGCTGTCACTCTGTCCCAGCCCCTGCTGGCCCTCGTGGCACAGGCTGAGTCCCAGTAAAGTCTGTGGGGTCCTGACCCTGGCATTTGGCCGCCCCTGGAAGGCACGTGGGGAAGTCAGCTGTCTGTGCCTGAAGGCGCCCATGCAGGCGCCGGTTGGGGCCTGGGTGGTGCCCCCTCCTCCTCTCTGGGAGTCACTCCACGCCCCATGCACAGTGATTTGGGAGACACAGAAACAGGCTGGCTGTGCATTTTCGCACCACAACAGTTTATTGACTTTTTACAGCAAAGGGTGTGCATGTTCCGCTGGGGAGGGAGACCTTTCTGTCTTTTAGGGGAGGGTAAGAATCACATGGGGTTGAGGGCGCGTGCTGGAGTCCCCCACCTGGGATCATGTGTGGACCTGGGTGGGGCATATGTCCTGAGGTTTCACCCTGATAGACGGTTCTGAGGACAGCAGTCCTGAACTGGACCTGCAGCTCATGGGCTCTTGCGATGGGTCCCTGCACAGCAGCTGGACCCTGGCCTCGGGGCCCCTGGGGCCCCAACACCTGGAGGAGCCTGCCTCCTGGTGTGGGAGCGGGTGGGACCCACCAGCCTACCCCTGCTCTCCCCACCCTGGGGTGTCCCGGGATCCCCAGTGCTGCCCTAGTTCAACGACCTAGATCTGTGGGGCATGCTGAGGGCCCAGGAGGCCACATCCAGCTGTGAGAGGGCTTGCTCAGCCTGGGGCCAGTATCCAGGGCTGGCCAGGTCCATGGGGGGCTGAATCCCATTAGTGTTTGTGTTGGGCCTTGGGGAGGCTCAAAGCACCCCGGCCCCCACAGAGCCTGGGGCCAGGCCAGCCCTGGTCCCTCTGAGTTAGGGGCGGGTGTCCTGTGCAGGGTGTGTCACCCTCCAGGAGGGACAGGGGGCAGAGGCAGGGCACAGTGGGTCCTCTGCATCACTGATCTGCACCCACCCTGTCGGGGGCTCCCTGCTTCCCCTCCTCCCTGCAACCCCTGGGTACCCTAAGCACGGGACACCGTGCTTCAGTTGGGAGCAGGGTATCTAGAGAATGCCGGGAAGGCTGAGCATGTCCCACAGGGGGAGCTGCACCAGGTCCATGCTTGGGGACGATGTTGTGGGGGTTGATGGTATGAGTTCAGGAGTATGATGGTGGTGGAGTGTGGGGGGTGATGTAGGGGGGATGGTGTTCAGGTTTAGTGTGGGTGGGGATTGTGTGGGGCTGTGTGGGTGTAAGGGGGATCGTGTTAGGGGGATGCCATGGGGATGATGGTGTAGGGGGATGCTGTGGGGGTGGGGAATGAGGGGATGGCGTGGGTGGCCTGCGGACACAGGGCATCCCATTTCTCTAAGATGCACACGGAGACGTCTACAGATAAAAGAGACCTCAGTCTGGGGTTTGCTGTAAAACCTGCCCTTGGGGCCCTGAGTGGTCAGTGCAGGGCCCTAGCTGGACGTGTGCTAACGCTGAACTTAAATTGGAATGGTCTTAATTTTCACAGCCTCCACGCCTCCTGTCCCATCCTATCTAGCTCCTTCCCCGTTCCCTGGAGCTCCTAAGAGAGCAATTTCAAATGACCTCAGCGTGGCAGCCTGTGTTGGGGCACAGGACCAGGGATTTGGGATCAGGAAGACCTGGAACGTGGGCGTCATGGCTATGTAGCAGGATTTGATGCTACAGAATCTTATTACCTAAGGCTATCGTGACAACTGACTTTGTACATAGACAAGCTCTCCTTTGTCTTTATAAGATGAAAAGTGAGTCAAAGCATTTTTTCTCTGCCCATATGATTGCTAGGATTCCAATCTGAGATGTATTGCCTGATAATAAGGATAATTTACTATCTGTAGTACTATAGTTAAAATATACTGACACAAGTAATTCAGAGGGATGAAGGTTCTCATCTCTTTCTTCACAGCTCAGTCACTCATCACGAAATTCATCTTTATGGATTTGGAAAGAACTGAGAGACATTACGCCCAATGATCCTATTATTATGTGAAGGATTCTTCCCTGAGATTCTTCCCCTGTTTCAACTGACACTGAAACACTGTGAACTCTTTGGAAGACAAATGTCAAGGAAATAAATGTTATGCATTGCTAATATTAAATGCACTTGCAATATGGTATCTATTATAATAGAAGTATTTTTATCTGATTTTTGCTATTTATTATCCTTTCCTGCTTTTCTGGTTGAGGAGTCATTATACGTGTTCATAAGTGTTTTTCTTTCCTTCTGATATAAAATCCTTACTTTGTTCCCATCGAGGGAACTCTTTAAGAATGAGGCAAAAGTTAATTAAACTATTCTTAAAGTGTCTTCACACTTGGAGCCTGATTCATTTAAGTCAATTATTAAAATAAATGTTATTTATTAGAAAAAATAATCTTTATTCAAATTTCCTTAGTTTTTGCTAAGTTACCATCCCTTATATCACATTCCATTTGTCCTCGTTTTTTTTTTTTTTTTTTTTTATGACAGGCACACAGTGAGAGAGAGAGGCAGAGAAACAGGCAGAGGGAGAATCAGGCTACATGCACCGGGAACCCGATGTGGGATTCAATCCCGGATCTCCAGGATAGCGCCCTGGCCCAAAGGCAGGCGCGAAAACACTGCGCCACCCAGGGATCCCGTGTCCCCATGTTTTCTTAGGCTCCTCTGGATTGTGACAGTCTTTCAGCCTTTCCTTGTTGTTGTTGAACTGGAACACTTTGAGAAGTAGAATATTCTGTGAAATTTCCCTCAGTTAGGACATGTCTGTTGTTTATCTCATGATTGAACTGGTTTTTTGGACTATATACAGAGATATACTGCATTTTTATTATATCATATGAAGCACAGATGCTATCAGCATGATTCATCAGTCTTGGTATCGATCTGATCATCTTGCTGAGGTAGTGTTTGTCAGGTTTCTCCATAGTAAAGTGATTCTTCTTATTATTATCATTATATTATTATTACTATTATTATTATTATTATTTTAACCCTTTCATAATATATTTTGTAGAAGGAAGTTACTATGTATATTCCACACATAAGAGTGAGAAGCTATGCTCATCAACTTGAGGGTGGAATGTCTGCACAAATTTTTGAAATTCTTCTAGATGGGAGATTTCTCTTCCTTCTGGGTTTGTTTGTTGTTTCTTTTTCAAAGATGGTATTTATTTATTTGAGAGATAGAAGAGAGAAAAAGCATGAGCGAGAGGAGCAGAGGGAGAGGGAGAGGCAGGTTCCCTGCTGAACAGGGAGCCTGCTGTGGGACCTGGATTATGATCTGAGCCTAAGGTAGAAGGTTCACTGACTGAGCCACCCAGGTGCCTTCTTTCTTTCTTTCTTTCTTTCTTTCTTTCTTTCTTTCTTTCTTTCTTTCTTTCTTTCCTTCTTTCTTTCTTTCTTTCTTTCTTTCTTTCTTTCTTTCTTCTTTTTTATTAATATATTTATTTTTTTAATGGTGTTCAATTTGCCAACATACAGAATAACACCAATTACTCAACCCGTCAAGTGCCCCCCTTAGTGCCCATCACCCATTCACCCCCACGCCCCGCTCTCCTACCCTTCCATCACCCCTAGTACATTTCCCAGAAATAGGAGTCTTTGTGTACTGTCTCCCTTTCTGATATTTCCCACACATTTCTTTCTCCCTTCCGTCATATTCACTTTCACTATTATTTATATTCCCAAATGAATGAGAACATACAATGTTTGTCCTTCTCTGATTGACTTACTTCACTCAGCATAATACCCTCCAGTTCCATTCACATTGAAGCAAATAGTGGGAATTTGTCATTTCTAATGGCTGAGTAATATTCCATTATGTACGTAAACCACATCTTCTTTATCCATTCATCTTTCGATGGACACTGAGGCTCCTTCCACAGTTTGGCCATTGTGGACATTGCTGCCTTAAACATCAGAGAGCAGGTGTCCCGGCGTTTCAATGCATCTGAATCTTTTGGGGTAAATCCCCAACAGTGCAACTGCTGGTTCGTAGGGCAATTCTATTTTTAACTATTTGAGGAACCTCCACACAGTTTTCCAGAGTGCCTGCACCAGTTCACATTCCCACCAGCAGTGTAAGAGGATTCCCTTTTCTCCGCATCCTCTCCAACATTTGTGGTTTCCTGCGCTGTTAATTTTCCCCATTCTCACTGGTGTGAGGTCCTATCTCATTGTGGTTTTGATTTGTATTTCCCTGATGGCAAGTGATGCAGAGCATTTTCTCATGTGTATGTTGGCCTTGTCTATGTCTTCCTCTGTGAGATTTCTGTTCATGTCTTTTGCCCATTTCAAGATTGGATTGTTTGTTTCTTTGGTGTTGAGTTTAAGAAGTTCTTTATAGATCTTGGAAACTAGCCGTTTACCTGATACGTCATTTTTAAATATCTTCTCCCATTGTGTAGGTTGTCTTTTAGTTTTGTTGACTCTATCCTTTGCTGTGCAAAAGCTTCTTATCTCAATGAAGTCCCAGGAGTTCATTTTTGCTTTTGTTTCTTTTGCATTCATGGATGAATCTTGCAAGAAGTTACTGTGGTCGAGTTCAAAAAGGGAGTTGCCTATGTTCTCCTCTAGCATTTTGATGGACTTTTGTCTCACACTTAGATCTTTCATCCATGTTGAGTTTATCTTTGTGTCTGGTGAAAGAGAGTGGTCTAGTTTCATTCTTCTGCATGTGGATGTCCAATTTTCCCAGCACCATCTCTTGAAGAGACTGAATTACTTCCAGTGGATAATCTTTCCTCCTTTATCGAATATTTGTTGTCCATAAAGTTCAGGGTCCACTTCTGGGGTCTCTATTCTGTTCCATTGATCTATGTGTCTGTTTTTCTGCCAGTACCACACTGTCTTGATGACCACAGCTTTGTAGGTCAACCTGATATCTGGCATTGTGATGCTCCCAGATATGGTTTTCTTTTTTAAAATTGCCTGGGTATTCTTTTCTGATCCCACAAATCTTAAAATAATTTGTTCTAACTCTCTGAAGAAAGTCCATGGTATTTTGATAGGGATTGCATTAAACGTGTAAATTGCCCTGGGTAACATTGACATTTTCACAATATTAATTCTGCCAATCCATGAGCATGGAATATTTTTCCATCTCTTTGTGCCTTCCTCAATTTCTTGCAGAAGCGATCTATACTTTTTAGTGTATAGATCCTTTACGAATTTGGATAGGTATATTCCCAGGTGTCTTATGTTTTTGGGTGCAATTTTAAATGGGATTGACTCCTTAATTTCTCTTTCTTCAGTCTCATTGTTAGTGTATAGAAATGCCATTGATTTCTGGGCATTGATTTTGTATCCTGCCATGCTACCATATTGCTGTATGAGTTCTAGAAATCTTTGGGGGGAGGCTTTTGGATTTTCTATGTAGAGTATCATGTCATCAGTGAAGAGGGAGTGTGTGAATTCTTCTTTGCCAATTTGAATGTCTTTAATGTCTTTTTGATATCTCATTGCTAAGGCTAGGACTTCCAGTACTATGTTGAATAGCAGTGGTGAGAGTGGACATCCCTGTCTTGTTCCTGATCCTAGGTGAAAGTCTCCCTGTGCTTTCCCATTGAGAACAATATTTGCTGTGGGCTTTTCGTAGATGGCTTTTAAGATGCTGAGGAATGTTCCCTCTATCCCTGCGCTCTGAAGACTTTTGATCAGGAATGAATGCTGTATTTTGTCAAATGCTTTCTCTGCATCTAATGAGAGGATCATATGGTTCTTGGTTTTTCTCTTCCTCTTATGATGAATCACATTGATGGTTTTATGAGTGTTGAACCAGCCTTGTGACCTGGGGATAAATCCTACATGGTCATGGTGAAAAATTTTCCTAATGTACTGTTGGATCCTATTGTCTTGTATCTTGTTAAGAATTTTTGCATCCATGTTCATCAGGGATATTGGTCTGTAATTCTCCTCTTTTTGGTGGGGTCTTTGTCTGGTTTTGGAATTAAGGTGATGCTGGCCTCATAGAACGAATTTGGAAGTACTCCATTTCTTTCTATCTTTCCAAACAGCTTTAGTAGAATAGGTATGATTTCTTCTTTAAACATTTGATAGAATTCCCCTGGAAAGCCATCTGGCCCTGTACTCTTGTGTCTTGGGAGGTTTTTGATGACTGCTTCAATTTCCTCCCTGGTTATTGGCCTGTTCAGGTTTTCTATTTCTTCCTGATCCAGTTTTGGTAGTTTCTGGCTTTCCAGGAATGCGTCCATTTCTTCTTGATTGCCTAATTTATTGGCGTTTAACTGTTCATAATGTTTTCAAAATTGTTTTTATTTCCTTGCTGTTGGTAGTGATCTCCCTTTCTCACTCGTGATTTTATTAATTTGAGTCTTCTCTCTCTTCTTTTTAATAAGGTTGGCTAATGGTTTATCTATCTTATTAAATCGTTCAAAGACCCAACTCCTGGTTCTGTTGATCTGTTCCACACTTCTTCTGGTCTCGATTTCATTGAGTTCTGCTCGAATCTTAATTAACTCTCTTCTGCTGGGTGTAGGGCTCATCTGCTGGATTTTCTCTAGCTCCTGTATGTGTAAGGTTAGCTTTTGTATTTGAGTTCTTTCCAGATTTTGAATGGATGCTTGTATTGTGATGTATTTCCCCCTTAGGACTGCTTTTGCTGCATCCCAAAGGTTTTGAACGGTTGTATCTTCATGCTCATTAGTTTCCATTAGTCTTTTTAATTCTTCCTTAATTTCCTGGTTGACCCTTTCTTCTTTTAGCAGGATGGTCCTTAACCACCACGTGTTTGAGGTCCTTCCAAACTTTTTGTGATTTAGTTCTAATTTCAAGGCATTATGGTCTGAGAATATGCAGGGGATGATCCCAACCTTTGGTATCATTTCAGACCTGATTTGTGACCCAGTATTTGGTCTATTCTGGAGAAAGTTCCATGTGCACTTGAGAAGAATGTGTATTCAGTTGAGTTTGGATGTAAAGTTCTGTAGATATCTGTGAAATCCATCTGGTCCAGTGTATCATTTAAAGCTCTCGTTTCTTGGAGATGTTGTGCTTAGAAGACCTATCGAGGGTAGAAAGAGCTAGATTGAAGTCGCCAAGTATAAGTGTATTATTATCTAAGTATTTCTTCACTTTGGTTTTTAATTGGTTTCAATATTTGGCAGCTCCCACCCTCGGGGCATATATATTGAGGATTGTTAAGTCTTCTTGTTGGATAGATCCTTAAATATGAGATAGTGTCCCTCTTCATCTCTCACTACAGTCCTTGGGGTAAATTTTAGTTTATCTGATTTAAGGATGGCTACCCCTGCTTTATTTTGAGGATCATTTGAATGGTAAATGGTTCTCCAACCTTTTATGTTCAAGTTGTACGTGTCCTTCTGTCTAAAATTCTGTAGATTTACAGCAAATCAATGAGTCCTGCTTTTTTATCCAGTCTGAAACCCTGCGCCTTTTGATGGGGTCATTAAGTCCATTCACGTTCAGAGTTACTCTTAACAGATATGAGTTTAGTGTCATCATGATATGTATTCAGTCCTTATTTTTGTGGATTGTTCCACTGAACTTCTTCTTAAAGGGGAATTTTAAGAGTCCCCCTTAAAATGTCTTGCAGAGCTGGTTTGGAGGTCACATATTCTTTCAGTTCCTGCCTGTCTTGGAAGCTCTTTATCTCTCCTTCCATTTTGAATGAGAGCCTTGCTGGACAAAGTATTCTTGGGTGCATGTTCTTCTCATTTAGGACCCTGAATATATCCTGCCAGCCCTTTTTGGCCTGCCAGGACTCTGTAGACATGACTGCTGTTACCTTAATTCTCCTCCCCATAAAGTTCAGGGATTCCTGTCCCTTGCTGCTTTAAGGATCTTCTCTTTATCTTTGGAATTTGCAAGCTTCACTATTAAATGTCGAGGTGTTGGATGGTTTTTATTGATTTTAGGGGGGGATCTCTCTATTTCCTGGATATGCATGCCTGTTTCCTTTCCTAGATTGGGAACGTTTTCAGCTATGATTTGCTCAAATACATATTCTGGCCCTCTGTCCCTTTCGGCGCCCTCGGGAACCCCAATTAAACATAGGATTTTCTTCCTCAGGCTCTCCTTTATTTCCCTTAATCTGTCTTCATGGTCTTTTAATTGTCTGTCTCTTTTTTCCTCAGTTTCCCTCTTTGCCAGCAACTTGTCTTCTATGTCACTCACTCATTCTTCCACCTCGTTAACCCTGGTCGGTTGGACTACTAGTTTGGATTGCATCTCATTCAGTTGATTTTTAATTTCTGCCTGATTGGATCTAAATTCTGCAGTCATCAAGTCTCTTGAGTCCTTTATGCTTTTTACTAGAGCCACCAGTAGCTCTATAATAGTGCTTCTGAATTGGCTTTCTGACATTGAATTGTAATCCAGATTTTGTAACTCTGTGGGAGAGAGGACTGTTTCTGATTCTTTCTTTTGAGGTGAGGTTTTCCTTCTAGTCACTTTGCTCAGTGCAGAGTGGCCAAAAACACGTTGTATTGGAAAAGGAGAAAAAGAGAGAGAGAGAAGGAAAAAAAAGAGAAAAAGAATAAAGAGGAAAGGAAGAAAAAGAAGAATAAAGAGAAGAAAAAGGGAAAGAAAAAGGTGAAAAAAAGGTGGGGGAAGCAATCAGAAATCAAAAAGAAAAAAGAAAGAACACACAGGGGAGTATCGACTGATTATACGTTAAGGCCCTTGACTTCCTCTGGAACTTGTCCCTCTAGCTGGTCTTCTGGGCAAGGGGCCTGTTGTGCTGATTTTCATGTGTTAGTACTTGGGGGATCTGCTCTGACCCTGCCTGTCGGAGGGCTCAGTGGGGTTGTTTACCCCATGAGGCCCCTGGAGGAACAACCCCAGTGGCTGCGGCAGCTCTGGAAACCTGGATTCAGCCCCCACAAATAACTACGATGCTCTCTCTCTGTAGGGGGTGTGGAGATTCCAGGGTGGGGCGCTGATCTGCTCAGTTCGGGGCAGGGGCATCCTTGCTGTCCTGGGCACTCCCAGCTTCTTCCTGTCCCGGAGGAGGCCGGATCTTGGGCTGTGTGCCAGCACCCTCTGCTCCCAGTCTGCGGTGTTGGATTTGCACTCTTGGCCATGCAGGCGCCTCTCTGCAGAGCCGCCGCCTGAGCCCCTCCAAGCTGCTCAAGGCTGCGCAGCCCCCTCCAAAGAGCCGCGCCTGAGCCCCTCAAAGTTGCTCCCGGAGCTGTGCAGCCCCCTCCGCACTGAGCCTCTTCCTCTGCCAGAGCCCCTGCCGCTGACCTGCTCCCAGGGCCGCGCAGACCCCTCCATGCAGAGCCGCCCCCCGAGCCCCTCCGAGCTGCTCCCAGGTCAATGCCTGCACGCTGCAGCTCGTAGTGAGCTCAGCGCACTCTCATGTGTGAGCAGGTGTCTGTTAGTGTCACAGGGAGCCCGAGGACATCTCCGCCTTCCTGGGGTCCTGCTCTACCTGCAGGCGCCATTCCGCCCAGGACATTTGGTACAGCTCCTGCTACTCTGGCACAGAGCTCTCCTGTCCTGGGAGCACTTGCCCTGGACTTAGCCCAGCTCCTCGCGGGGCTCCTCCCCCTTGGATGCTTTTTGTATCTTTATTTCTTTTTCCCCATCTTCCTACCTTGATTGAAGTCCGAACTTTTCACAATGTAGCATTCCAGCTGGTCTCTCTTTAAATCTCAGGCCTAATTCGAAGATTTTCAGGATGATTTGAAGGTTATCTAGGTAATTTGGTGGGGACAGGTGATTTGGGGACCCTACTCTTCCACCATCTTGCCCCACCTCCTGTATGTTGCCCTTTAGCTTTGGTTGTTTCCTTCATTTTGCGGAAGGTTTTCAATTTGATGAAGTCCCAATAGTATTTTGCTTTTGTTTCCCTCACATTAGAGGCATATCTAGAAAGAACATCCAATGGCCAATGTCAATGACGTTCCTGCCTATCTTTCCTTCTTTTTATGGTTTCAGGTCTCACTTTTAGGTCTTTCATCCATTTTGAATTTATTTTTTATAAATGTGGTGTAAGAAAATGGTCGTGGTCCAAAAATGTACAGGGTGTGATATCAACCTTCTTGTACGTGTTGTACCTGTTGAGGGCTGATTTGTGGGCCATGATATGATCTGTTCTGGAGAATGTCCCATGTGCACTTGAAAGGAATCTGTATTCTGCTCTAGGATGAAATGTTCTGACTATTTGTGTTGAGTCCCTGTGGTCCAGTGTGTCAAGGCTATTGTTCCCCTGTTGTTTTTCTGCATAGACGTTCGGTCCTTTGCCATAAGTGGGTGTTAAAATGCCCTGTCATTGTATTATTATCAGTGAGTTCCTGTACGTTTGTTGTTAATTGGTTTCTATATTTAGGTACCCCATGTTGGCAGCATAAATATTTAGTTGTTTGATCTTGATAGAGAGTCTTTTTAATTATGAAATAATGCCCTTCTTCATCTCTTCTTACAGTATTTGTTCTTTTTTGATATTTAATTAATTTATTTATTCATTCATGAGAGATGCACTGAGAAGCAGAGGCAGAAACATAGGCAGAGGGAGATGCAGGCTCCCCAAAGGGACTCAATCCTGGGATCCCATGATCACACCCTGAGCCGAAGGCAGATGCTCAGCCACTGAGCTACCAGTTGTCCCCCAGGGTTTGGTGTCAAATCTAGTTTGTCTGATATAAGTATGGGTCCTCCAGCTTTCCTTTGATATCCATTAGCGTGATAGATGATTTTCCATCCCCCGACTTTCAATCTGTTGGTGTCTATAGGTCTAAGGTGAGCATCTTGTAGGCAGCATACAGATGGATCTTGTTTTTTTATTAACGATTTTATTTATGAGAGAGAGAGAGAGATAGGCAGAATATTAGGCAGAGAGAGAAGCAGGCTCCCCACCAGAAGCCCAATATGGGACTCGATCCCAGACTCCAGTACCACTCCCTGAGTCAAAGGCAGACGCTCAACCCCTGAGTCACCCAGGCTTCCGGGATCCTGTTTTTTAAGCCACTCTGATAGCGTATATCTTTTGATTGGAGGATTTAGTCCATCAGCATTCAGAGTGATTATTGAAAGATATGAACTTAGTGCCTCTGTGTTACTGGTAGAGTTTGTGTTTCAGGTGATGTTCTCTGGGACTTTCTAGTCTTTGTTGCTTTGGGTCTCTTTTTTCCTCTACTAGAAGAGTCCCCCTTAAAATTCTTTACTGGACTGGTTTAGTGGTCATGAACTCCCTTATATTTTGCCTGTCTGGGAAACTCTTTTTCTCTCCTTCTATCCTGAAGGACACCCTTGCTGAAGAAAGAACTCATACAAATTGGACTCCAATAACAAGAAATTAAAAGCATAAAATAAATTTTTGCTATTATGATTGAGGAAAATGGCATTTAGGTGGAAAACCAGAAGCTGAAAGAGAGGAGGACAGATTTCACCATGCGTAGCCTTCACAGGGACCTGATTTCCTTTCCTAGGAAGGCCCCCCCCCCCCCGTAGGATGCTTCCTGCCCCTCTGCGCTCCTTGTTGGAACCCACCAGGCACATCTCCGTGCCTCTAGCACCTCTGCAGTTGTGGTTCATAGCGTCTTCCATGTATCCTATTGGGGACCAATGTGTCGTGTATGTAGCCATCAGGCTGCTGTTTGACAACATTGGGGTCTGACTTTTGTTGGCTTTGCAGTGTGTGTGTGTGTCTATCACATGCAGCTATCACATGCAGCTATCTGATCCTCTGGCTGGGTCACCCAACCGCTGATATGGTTGTCACAATATCATTTCTGTTGGTTGCACTGGGCGGCTAGCTGTGCTCTCCTGGCCACCCGGGGAATGCTCGTGCAGTGACATTCCGCTGGAGGGTCTGCTGAGCCAGAAGGTCAGGCTCGGACACATTCCCAAGTCCTGCACTGGCTCCCGCCGAGCACCCCCTGCTTCTCTTCTCCCCGATGCCTCTCCAGCTGGGACCAGATCTCGGGGCCACCCTGGGGGGAGTTCCTGAGGAGCCGCCTGCCCATGGCAGGGAGCCCTGGGGCTGCCTGTGTGTGGGAGTCGGGGTGGGGACGGGGCTGGGTTTCCTCAGTCACCTGTGCTGCCTGGCCTTCAGGCCGAGCCCCATGCTCACCCAGCCCCTACTCAGTAGGGTGAGGAGGGTGCCCTCCACATGCTGGTGTGAGTGATCCAGCACCACATGCTGTGCACGCTGATTCCACCAGGTGAGGGTGGTCCAGGTGCGGGAGCTGCCAGTTTGGGACCCAGGAAATTTAACAAAAATCCCCTTCCCCTGGACAAGCAGAGCAGGACTGATTCCATTTTGTGCTACACCCGTCACCTCCCCTTTAACCCCCACAACCTGCTTATGGCTTAAGGCGCTGCCCCACCCTAGTCAGGCCGCTGGGCACACCGAAATCGGAAATCGGCTCATAACAATGAAATCTTGCTTTGTGACCACCAAAACTGAGTGCTGATTCTGACCAAAGTAATAGACCAGCTCAAGTGGATACTATAGGGTAAGGTATAATTCAATGGGCCACCTGTGTGTGGACCGACATGACTGTGCAACTTTCTGCATATCCCATGGGCCTCTGGCCCCTATAAAGCTGCTATGCCTCTTAGTCTCGGGATCCAAGTCCCTGCTCCGCTGTGTAGCGTGCACTTGGAACCAAGCACCAGCTTGTAAATAAAACCTCGGAGTTTGCATCGGTGTCGGCAACTTGATGGTTTCTAGGGCTCGCAATCTTGGGCAAAACACAAGGGCTTGCTGTCCTGACAACCCTTCTAGGGCCATGCTGACCAGCCCGCAGGCCCTCTGTGCCCCAGGCAAACAGGCACCATGATGCAGGGAGGGGAGGAAGTGCCCTGGAACAGGGCCAGCCCCGGCCCCCTGGACAGAGGGAGCACAGAACTCCCAGGTTCTTTGCACCGACTCTGGTGACCTGAGGCTCCCTGGCTGTCACTCTGTCCCAGCCCATTCAGGCTCATGGGGCAGAGGCTGAGTCCCAGTAAAGTCTGTGGGGTCCTGACCCTGGTGTCTGGCCGCCCATGGAAGGAACGTGGGGACATCAGCTGTGTGTGCCTGGCGGCGCCCCTGCAGGGGCTGGTTGGGGCCTGGGAGGTGCCCCCTCGTTCTCACTGGGGGTCTCTCCACGCCCCGTGCACAGAGTTCTGGGAGACACAAAAATGGGCTGGCTGTGCATTTTCGCTACACAACACTTTATTGACTTTCTACAGCAAACAGGCCCAGAGCTGAGGATGCGCGCTTTCCCCTGGGGAGGGAGACCTTTCTGTCCTTTAGGGGAGGACAAGAATCATTCGGGGTGGTATGCTGCTACAGGAGTCCCCCACCTGGGAACATGTGTGGACTCCAGGTGGGGACGTATGTCCTGAGGTTTCAGCCTGATAGACGGTTCTGAGGACAGCAGTGCTGACCTGGACCTGAAGCTCATGGGCTCCTGCGCTGGGTCCCCGCAGGGCAGCTGGACCCCGGCTTCAGGCTCCCTGGGGCCCCAGGACCTGGAGGATCCTCCTGGTGTTTGTGCGGGTGGGGCCCACCTGCCTCCCCCTGCTCTACCCACCCTGGGGTGTCCTGTGATCCCCAGGGCTGCCCTAGGTCAGCGACCTGGATCTGTGAGGCACGCCCAGTGCCCAGGAGGCCACATCCAGCCATGAGAGGGCTCGCTCAGCGCGGGGCCAGAATCCAGGCATGCCAGGGCCATGGGAGCCTGGATCCCATTAGTCCTTGTGTTGGGCCTGAGGTGGGTGCTCAAATCACACCAACCCCCACAGAGCCTGGGGGCAGGCCAGCCCAGGTCCCTCTGGATTAGGGCTGGTGTCCTGTGCCAGGTGTGCCACCCTCCAGGAGGGACAGTGGGAGAAGGCCGGGCACAGTGCGTCCTCTACTTCACCCAACCTCCACCCACGCTGTCAGGAGCTCCCTGCCTCCCATCTTCCCTGCAACCCCTGGGTACTTTATAGGACACCTGTGCTTCTGATGGGAGCAGGGTATCCAGAGAACCCCAGGGAGGCTGCGCATGTCCCACAAGGGGCAGCTGTACCGGGCCCATGCTGGGGGAAGATGGTGTGGGGATGGATGGTGTGGGGCAGGGGTTGATGGTGGTGGAGTGTGAGGGATGGTGTAGGGGGGATGGTGTTGGAGTATAGTTTGGATGGGGATTGTGTGGGGCTGTGTGGGTGTGAGGGGGATGGTGTAGGGGGGATGCCATGGGGGGTGATGATGTAGGGGGATGATGTGGGGTGGGGAATGAGGGGGATGGCATGGGGGAGCTGCAGACACAGGGCATCCCCTTTCTCTAAGATGCACACGGAGACGTCTACAGAGAAAGGTGACCCCAGTCTGGGGTTTTCTTGAAACCTGCCCCTGGGGCCCCATGTTGTCTGTGCAGGGCCCTGGCTGGAAGTTTGCTAACGCTGAACTTAAATTGGAACGGTCTTAATTTTCACGGCCTCCACGCGTCCAGTCCCATCCTATCTAGCTCCTTCCCCCTTCCCCGGAGCTCCAAAGAGAGCAATTGCAAAGGACCTCAGCATGGCAGCCTGTGTTGGGGGACAGGACCAGGGATTTGGGATCAGGAAGACATGGAGCGCAGGCGACCCAGCTATGCAGCGGGATTCCATGCTGCAGACTCTTATTCCCTAAGGCTATCTTGAAAACTGACTTTGTACATAGAAAAGCTCTTCTTTGTCTTTAAAAGATGGAGAGCGAGTCAATGCATTTTTTCTCTGTCCATCTGATTGCTCAGATTCCAATCTGAGATGTATTTCCTGTTAATAAGGATAATTTCCTATCTGTAGTACTATGGTTAAAATATTCTGACACAGGTAATTCAGAGGGATGAGGTTTTCTCATCTCTTTCTTCACAGCTCAGTCACTCATCAGGAAATGCATCTTTATGGATTTGGAAAGAACTGAGAGACATTACTTCCAATGGTCCTATTACTATCTGAAGGATTCTTCCCTGAGGTTCTTCCCCTGCTTCAAGTGACAGTGAAACACTGTGAACTCTTTGGAAGACAAATGTCAAGGAAATAAATGTTATGCATTGCTAATTTTAAATGCACTTGCATTATGGTGTCTATTATAATAGAAGTATTTTTATCTGATTTTTCTATTTATTTTTTTTTTGTAATTTTTTATTGGTGTTCAATTTATCAACATACAGAATAACTCCCAGTGCTCATCCCATCAAGTATCCCCATCAGTGCCCGCCACCCACTCAGGCCCACCCCCCGCCCCCCTCCCCTTCAACCATCCCCAGTTCGTCTCCCAGAGTTAGGAGTCTTTATGTTCTGTCTCCCTTGCTGATATTTCCCGCATATTTCTTCTCCCTTCCCTTATATTCCCTTTCGCTATTATTTATATTCCCCAAATGAATGAGAACATACACTGTTTGTCCTTCTCCGATTGACTTACTTCACTCAGCATAATACCCTCCAGTTCCATCCACGTTGAAGCAAATGGTCGGTATTTGTCGTTTCTAATGGCTGAGTAATATTCCATTGTGTACATAAACCACATCTTCTTTATCCATTCATCTTTCGATGGACACCGAGGCTCCTTCCACATTTTGGCTATTGTGGACATTGCTGCTAGAAACATTGGGGTGCAGGTGTCCCGGCGTTTCATTGCATCTGAGTCTCTGGGGTAAATCCCCAACAGTGCAATTGCTGGGTCGTAGGGCAGGTCTATTTTTAACTCTTTGAGGAACCTCCACACAGTTTTCCAGAGTGGCTGCACCAGTTCACATTCCCACCAACAGTGTAAGAGGGTTCCCTTTTCTCCGCATCCTCTCCAACATTTGTGGTTTCCTGCCTTGTTGATTTTCCCCATTCTCACTGGTGTGAGGTGGTATCTCATTGTGGTTTTGATTTGTATTTCCCTGATGGCCAGTGATGCAGAGCATTTTCTCATGTGCATGTTGGCCATGTCTATGTCTTCCTCTGTGAGATTTTTCTTCATGTCTTTTGCCCATTTCATGATTGGATTGTTTGTTTCTTTGGTGTTGAGTTTAAGAAGCTCTTTATAGATCTTGGAAACTAGTCCTTTATCTGATACGTCATTTGCAAATATCTTCTCCCATTCTGTAGGTTGTCTTTTAGTTTTGTTGACTGTATCCTTTGCTGTGCAAAAGCTTCTTATCTTGATGAAGTCCCAATAGTTCATTTTTGCTTTTGTTTCTTTTGCCTTCATGGATGTATCTTGCAAGAAGTTCCTGTGGCCAAGTTCAAAAAGGGTGTTGCCTGTGTTCTCCTCTAGGATTTTGATGGAATCTTGTCTCACATTTAGATCTTTCATCCATTTTGAGTTTATCTTTGTGTATGGTGAAAGAGAGTGGTCTAGTTTCATTCTTCTGCATGTGGATGTCCAATTTTCCCAGCACCATTTATTGAAGAGACTGTCTTTCTTCCAATGGATAGTCTTTCCTCCTTTATCAAATATTAGTTGACCATAAACTTGAGGGTCCACTTCTGGATTTTCTATTCTGTTCCATTGATCTATGTGTCTGTTTTTGTGCCAGTACCACACTGTCTTGATGACCACAGCTTTGTAGTACAACCTGAAATCTGGCATTGTGATGCCCCCAGATATGGTTTTCTTTTTTAAAATTCCCCTGGCTATTCGGGGTCTTTTTTGATTCCACACAAATCTTAAAATAATTTGTTCTAACTCTCTGAAGAAAGTCCATGGTATTTTGATAGGGATTGCATTAAACGTGTAAATTGCCCTGGGTAACATTGACATTTTCACGATATTAATTCTGCCAATCCATGAGCATGGAATATTTTTCCATCTCTTTGTGTCTTCCTCAATTTCTTTCAGAAGTGTTCTATAGTTTTTAGGGTATAGATCCTTTACCTCTTTGGTTAGGTTTATTCCTAGGTATCTTATGCTTTTGGGTGCAATTGTAAATGGGATTGATTCCTTAATTTCTCTTTCTTCAGTCTCATTGTTAGTGTATAGAAATGCCATTGATTTCTGGGTGTTGATTTTGTATCCTGCCATGCTACCAAATTGCTGTATGAGTTCTAACAATCTTGGGGTGGAGGCTTTTGGGTTTTCTATGTAGAGTATCATGTCATCGGTGAAGAGGGAGAGTTTGACTTCTTCTTTGCCAATTTGAATGCCTTTAATGTCTTTTTGTTGTCTGATTGCTGAGGCTAGGACTTCCAATACTATGTTGAAAAGCAGTGGTGAGAGTGGACATCCCTGTCTTGTTCCTGATCGTGGGGGAAAGGCTCCCAATGCTTCCCCATTGAGAATGATATTTGCTGTTGGCTTTTCGTAGATAGCTTTTAAGATGTCGAGGAATGTTCCCTCTATCCCTACACTCTGAAGAGTTTTGATCAGGAATGGATGCTGTATTTTGTCAAATGCTTTCTCCGCATCCAGTGAGAGGATCATATGGTTCTTGGTTTTTCTCTTGCTGATATGATGAATCACATTGATTGTTTTACGAGTGTTGAACCAGCCTTGTGTCCCGGGGATAAATCCTACATGGTCATGGTGAAAAATTTTCCTAATGTACTGTTGGATCCTATTGTCTTGTATCTTGTTGAGAATTTTTGCATCCATGTTCATCAGGGATATTGGTCTGTAATTCTCCTCTTTTTGGTGGGGTCTTTGTCTGGTTTTGGAATTAAGGTGATGCTGGCCTCATAGAACGAATTTGGAAGTACTCCATCTCCTTCTATCTTTCCAAACAGCTTTAGTAGAATAGGTATGATTTCTTCTTTAAACGTTTGATAGAATTCCCCCGGGAAGCCATCTGGTCCTGGACTCTTGTGTCTTGGGAGGTTTTTGATGACCGCTTCAATTTCCTCCCTGGTTATTGGTCTGTTCAGGTTTTCTATTTCTTCCTGTTCCAGTTTTGGTAGTTTGTGGCCTTCCAGGAATGCGTCCATTTCTTCTAGATTGCCTAATTTATTGGCATATAGCTGTTCATAATATGTTTTTAAAATGGTTTGTATTTCCTTGGTGTTGGTAGTGATCTCTCCTTTCTCATTCATGATTTTATTAATTTGAGTCTTCTCTCTCTTCTTTTTAATAAGGTTGGCTAATGGTTTATCTATCTTATTAATTCTTTCAAAGAACCAACTCCTGGTTCTGTTGATCTGTTCCACAGTTCTTCTGGTCTCTATTTCATTCAGTTCTGCCTGAATTTTAATTAACTCTCTTCTTCTGCTGGGGGTAGGGTCCATCTTTTGTTTTCCCTCTAGCTCCTTTATGTGTGAGGTTAGCTTTTGTATTTGAGTTCTTTCCATTTTTTGAATGGCTGCTTGTATTGCGATGTATTTCCCCCTGAGGACTGCTTGTGCTGCATACCAAAGATTTTGAACAGTTGTATCTTCATTCTCATTAGTTTCCATGAATCTTTCAAATTCTTCCTTAATTTCCTGGTTGACCCTTTCATCTTTTAGTAGGATGGTCCTTAACCTCCACGTGTTTGAGGTCCTTCCAAACTTCTTGTTGTGATTTAGTTCTAATTTCAAGGCATTATGGTCTGAGAATATGCAGGGGACGATCCCAATCTTTTGGTATCGGTTCAGACACGATTTGTGACCCAGTATGTGGTCTATTCTGGAGAAAGTTCCGTGTGCACTTGAGAAGAATGTGTATTCAGTTGAGTTTGGATGTAAAGTTCTGTAGATGTCTGTGAAGTTCATCTGGTCCAGTGTATCATTTAAAGCTCTCGTTTCTTTGGAGATATTGTGCTTAGCAGATCTATCTAGTATTGAAAGAGCTAGATTAAAGTCCCCAAGTATAATTGAATTAATATCCAAGTATTTATTTACTTTGGTTAATAATTGGTTTAAATATTTGGCAGCTCCCACATTCGGGGCATATATATTGAGGATTGTTAAGTCCTCTTGTTGAATAGATCCTTTAAGTATGATATAGTGTCCCTCTTCATCTCTCACTATGGTCTTCGGGGTAAATTTTAGTTTATCTGATATAAGGATGGCTACCCCTGCTTTCTTTTGAGGACCATTCGAATGGTAAATGGTTTTCCAGCCTTTTATTTTCAGACTGTAGGTGTCCTTCTGTCTAAAATGAGTCTCTTGTAGACAGCAAATAGATGGGTCCTGCTTCTTTATCCAGTCTGAAACCCTGCGCCTTTTGATGGGGTCATTAAGCCCGTTCACGTTCAGAGTTACTATCGAAAGATATGAGTTTAGTGTCATCATGATGTCTATTTAGTCCTTGTTTTTGTGGATTGTTCCACTGAACTTCTTTTTAAAGGGGAATTTTAAGAGTCCCCCTTAAAATTTCTTGCAGAGCTGGTTTGGAGGTCACATATTCTTTCAGTTCCTGCCTGTCTTGGAAGCTCTTTATCTCTCCTTCCATTTTAAATGAGAGCCTTGCTGGATAAAGTATTCTTGGTTGCATGTTCTTCTCATGTAGGACCCTGAATATATCCTGCCAGCCCTTTCTGGCCTGCCAGGTCTCTGTGGAGAGGTCTGCTGTTACCCTAATACTCCTCCCCATAAAAGTCAGGGATTTCTTGTCTCTTGCTGCTTTAAGGATCTTCTCTTTATCTTTGGAATTTGCAAGCTTAACTATTAGATGTCGAGGTGTTGAACGGGTTTTGTTGATTTTAGGGGGGATCTCTCTATTTCCTGGATCTGAATGCCTGTTTCCCTTCCCAGATTAGGAAAGTTTTCAGCTCGGATTTGTTCAAATACATATTCTGGCCCTCTGTCCCTTTCGGCGCCCTCGGGAACCCCAATTAAACGTAGGTTTTTCTTCCTCAGGCTGTCGTTTATTTCCCTTAATCTGTCTTCATGGTCTCTTAATTGCCTGTCTCTTTTTTCCTCAGTTTCCCTCTTTGCCATCAACTTGTCTTCTATGTCACTCACTCGTTCTTCCACCTCGTTAACCCTCGTCGTTAGGACTTCTAGTTTGGATTGCATCTCGTTTAATTGATTTTTAATTTCTGCCTGATTGGATCTAAATTCTGCAGTCATAAAGTCTCTTGAGTCCTTTATGCTTTTTTCTAGAGAGACCAATAGCTGTATAATAGTGCTTCTGAATTGGCTTTCTGACATTGAATTGTAATCCAGATTTTGTAACTCTGTGGGAGAGATAACTGTTTCTGATTCTTTCTTTGGAGGTGAGGTTTTCCTTCTAGTCATTTTGTTCAGTGCAGAGTGGCCAAAAGCAAGTTGTATTAGGAAAAGAAAAAAAGAGAGAGGGAGAAGGAAAGAAAAGAGAAAAAGAAGAGGAAACAAGAGAAAAGGAAGAAAGAATGAAAAAAGAGAAGAGAAGGAAAAAGAAAGGTGAAAAAAAAGGGGTGGGGGAAGCAATCAGAAATCAAAAGGAAAAAGAAAAAACAAAAACAAAAACAAAAAAGAACTCAAAAGACAAAAAACAAAAAAAACCCCCAAAATACAAAACACACGGGGGAGTATCTTCTGATTCCGTCTTCTTTAAGTCCCTTGACTTCCCCTGGACCTTGTCTGTCCAGCTGGTCTTCTGGGGGAGCTGTTCCCGGAGCCGCGCAGCCCCCTCCGCGCGGAGCCTCTTCCTCTGCGGGAGCCGCCGCCGCGGAGCTGTTCCCGGAGCCGCGCAGCCCCCTCCGCGGAGCCTCTTCCTCTGAGGGAGCCGCTGCCGCGGAGCTGTTCCCGGAGCCGCGCAGCTCCCTCCCCGCGGAGCCTCTTCCTCTGCGGGAGCCGCTGCCGCGGAGCTGTTCCCGGAGCCGCGCAGCCCCTTCCCCGCGGAGCCTCTTCCTCTGCGAGAGCCGCTGCCGCGGAGCTGTTCCCGGAGCCCCGCAGCCCCCTCCGCGGAGCCGGAGCCGGAGCCACCGCCCGAGCCCCTCCGAGCTGCTCCGGGTCCCGCTGTGCGCGCTGCAGCCCTTAGGGAGCTCGGCGCACTCTCCTGGGCGTGCAGCAGGTGCCTGTTAGTGTCCCTGGGAGCCCGAGGGCATCCCCGCCCTCCTGGTCCTGCTCCACCTCCCTGCGGGCCCCTCTCCGCCCGGGAAGGTCGGTGCAGCTCCTGCTCCTCCGGGGCGGGGATGGGGCTCTCCTGTCCTGCGGACACTCGCCCCGGCCTCAGCCCAGCTCCTCGCGGGGCTCTCCCCCTGGGAGGCCTTTTGTGTCTTTATTTCTTTTTCCCCGTCTTCCTACCTTGCTAGAAGCGCGAACTTTTCTCACTGTAGCGTTCCAACTGGTCTCTCTTTAAACCTCAGGGCGAATTCGTAGATTTTCAGGATGATTTGAAGGTTATCTAGGTAATTTGGTGCGGACAGGTGATTTGGGGACCCTACTCTTCCGCCATCTTGCCCCTCCTCCCCTCCTTTTGGTTTTGGATGGCAATGCTGCTCTGTGACTGACCTACACAATCAATGACTCAGTAAGTATCACAACAGTTCAACTCTGTGGAGAGATCCCAAGGGTCTGCTGGAGAAGTATGAAGGAGAACTGTGGACTTGCTTATTTTACTTTCAGAAATCAGCATTCAGGCTCCTGATAGCAAGTTCAAAAGACTGCAGGTGGTATTCTGGGGACATAGATCGAAACCCGGTGGGGACGGAGCCTGTCTCTGTGCCTGCCATATAGAAGGCCGAATAGACGTCTTTTTGGAATGAATGCATGTTGAATATATAGGAGAATCTGTGTATGCTGGGTCTGTTTTAGGTCACTGATTCATACTTAGGGAGAGACATTAATCCAGGGAATGGTTCTCTGAACAAGTCCTGGGTAAATGTATGCTGTTATTTTTTTAAAGATTTATTTATTTATTCATTCAGGGAGAGCAAGAGAGAGGCAGAGACACAGGCAGAGGGAGAAGCAGGCTCCATGCAGGAAGCCTGATGTGGGACTCGATCCCGGTCTCCAGGATCACACCCTGGGCTGCAGGTGGTGCTAAACCGCTGCGCCACTAGGGCTACCCTTTTTTTTTTAAAGATTTATTTAGTATCCTAAGTTATTTGAAAAGGAGTAGTAAGATAGATAAGGAGTTCAGAATTGAGAAAAATATTAAAATCATTTGAGGAAAATAAAGGTGTTGATCACAGAAGTGGGTTTCTTGCAATTTACTCACTTATAGCTTGTATATTCTGAACAGAAAAAAAGAAAGGGAAGGAACCCCATGTGCTTGAGGTCATCAATTTCATCTGTAAAAAGAAAATAATACTGCCTGTCCCACAACACTGTTGTGAGGACAAGAAGTGATGGCTGTTGATGTAAAGAGTTGCTAGGTCCAGTCACCACAAAATGTAAAAACAACACATTTTATTAATATAGCTACCAATATAGCTGCAATATACTTTTTATTTTATTTATTTATTATTTATGTATTTATTCATTTGAGAGAGAGAGAGAAAGAGAGAGAGAGGGAGAGAGGCAGAGACACAGACAGAGGGAGAAACAGGCTCCATGCAGGGAGCCTGACGTGGGACTCGATCCTGCGTCTCCAGCATCACACACCGGGCTGAAGGCAGCGCTAAATCATTGAGCCACCGGGGCTGCCCTGCAATATACTTTTAAAAAATGTATTTTAGTTATTTATTCGAGAGAGAGGGAGAGGCAGAGACACAGGCAGAGGAAGAGGCAGCCTCTATGCAGGGAGCCCAAAGTGGGACTCCATCCTGGGTCTCCAGCATCATGCCCTGGGAAGGAGACAGTGCTAAACGGCTGAGCCACCCAGGCTGCCCTTTTTAGAGTCTTCTTAAAACACACAATTCGACTTCTTTCTAACAAAGTTTAATGTGAGTTGGTGTACCTATCAATTAAAAGCTGTAGGGTATGGATCCCAGGCTGCCCCTAAGGTGCATGTTCAGAGCCCTTCCAACTCGTCCAAGTGCAGCGGGAAACCACCGAGCTGGTCTGAGGCCACATCCATAGCTGTGGGAACCAAGTGCCACAGGCAGTCATGATTTACTGGATCTGAAACCCAGTTCTCTCCAGAAGCATCTGAGTCAGGGAATTAGTTTTTCTCAGGACAGGGTGAAAAATCCTTACACGATCAGGATTTCTCTGATCCCAAGAAAAATGCTTAGCGTTTTTCTTGTTGGTTGTTTTTTTCTCATATTGCTTGGCTGTTTCTCTGGTCACATTGCCCTACTTCCTATGGGAATTAGTTTTGGAAAGAAATCACTCACATAATGAAAATGATCTAGAAACTCAGGTTAACAAAATTTTCTAGCCAGTGTGGATATGTGTGATTCACAGTTGCTTTAAGCCGACAGAAGTTTGTTTGCACAAATCAATAACAACTTTTAATAAACGGACTTTACTGTTCACTGCTAAAAATATTCCTGTCAGAGGGGCAAGATGGCCGAAGAGTAGGGTCCCCAAGTCACCTGTCCCCACCAAATGACCTAGCTAACTTTCAAATCATCCTGAAAACCTATGAATTTGGCCTGAGATTTAAAGAGAGGACAGCTAGAGTTCGCATTTCTATCAAGGCAGTTCCCACCTGTGCCTCACTTGGACCTGGTGACTGTGGTTCCCATCTGGGCCTCAGCCAGACCTGGTGACTACAGTCCCCAACTGGGCCTCACCTGGGCCTAGTTACTCTGGTTCCCTTCTTGGCCTCATGTGGACCTGGCAACTGTGGTCTCCACCTTGACCTCACCTGGACCTGGTGACTCTGGTCCCCACCTGGAACTCGCCTGGACATGGTAGCTGTGGACTTCATCTGGACCTGGTGACTGTGGTCACCACCTGGGCCTCACCGTACCTGGTGACTGGGCTCCTCAGCTACCAATGACTAGGATCCAGGATGGACCCTTAGTTGCTACTGATACTGGGACCATCCCCAGGGTCTCACTTGTTCCTGGTGACTATGGTCCTTGTCTGGGCTGACCTGGCTCATCCTTGGCTCTGATCCTCTCCTGGGTCTCCCATGCTCTTGCAGGTATAGTCCGCCCTCTCGTGGGTGTGTATTGTCTATGGTCCCTACTGGGCCTCACCTGATGGTAGTGGGCCACGATATTGGCCCTTTGCAAGGCCAGCAGGGTCTCTGAGTCCTCCTGCATGGTGCTGGAATCCAAACACATCCAAGAATGATGGCGCATGAGAACCTTCCGAGGACACATGCATCAGGGTGCTCCTGAGGACAGGTCTGACCAGGGCTGACGTCAACCCCATAGCCCTGAGGGGCACAGGCTGGGCTGGACCATCACACATGGGCCCTCACTGCCTGTCTGTCACTCGCCCACCTACAGTCCACCTTCCCAGCCACTGTCCCAGGATATGCCATCATGCTGGGATCACAGAGCGCTCCCAGCCCGGTATCAGGAGCACACGGGTGGGGGACTCAGGAGGCTCCGGGGAACTGCCGATCTGATGTTCATGGTGATGTCTCCCAGCCTGGGGGAGATTGAAGGTTTCTCTTAGATTCCACAAGCACAACGACCAAGGGGAGAAAGCAACGGACTGCACTTCATCAAAATTCAAACCTGATGCCAGCAAGAGTGCGACCAAACTCCCCACCCTGAGGCCAACGATGTGTGAATAGCCTGAAGGGGGTTTGGGGGGAGCACGAGGGACTCTGCATTCCAGTGAGTAAAGAGCAAGCCTGCTCACTGGCCAGGGGGACCCAGCAGGCCCTGACCGTCCTTCTCTGACCACAGGGTGGGGCGGGGGTTGTCATCCCTGTCGGGATCCATGCATCTAGGATGGGCTACAAAGGTCATGTATTGGGTCTTTCTGCACAGCACAGGGCTTACAGGGAAGCGGGGGTCCTGGGGGAGCTGTAGAACTCCAACTGCAGCCTCCTTCCCTGGACAGGGACTTAGGGTGCTACCCTCACCCTGTGGGGCTGTGGAAGGGCTGTAGGAGCTGCTCACGATCATCGCATTGGGGTCGGGGTGTTTTGGACCCCAGCCCTGGAGGCCGGCGCCCACACCCAGCCCCACAAGCCCCATAGTGGCCTGCGGGGAGCAGGCATCAGTGGCCACTCACCTGTGACCTGTCGCTCTGTGAGTGCCTCCTCTTTATGCACCGGGGTACTGGGGAGAGTGGGAGTACTGGGGTATTGGGGAGAGTGGGAGAGTTGGGGAACTTGAGAGAGTGGGAGTTCTGGGGTACTGGGGAGAGTGGGAGAGTTGGGGAACTTGGGAGAGCGGGAGTTCTGGGGTACTTGGGAGAGTGGGAGAGGCGGGGTACTGTGGAGAGTGGGAGTCCTGAGCTACTGGGGAGAGCGGGAGAGTTGGGTCGCTGTGAGCCAGATCCATAGCACGAGGGCTTCTGAAATTCTGTGGACACACAGTGATCTCCAGGCAGCAGTGGTACCCGGGGGCGGCACAGTTCCGCCCACAGTGGGGTCCCGCATCATGACTGTGGGCAGGCAGGGTCCAATCAGCACTTAGCCCTTCACCCTGAAGGCTGAGGGTCCTGGGGGAGGGTTCTGTCCCCACGCCGGGTGGGAAGGGGATGCAGGCACCCTCCCACAGCCTCAGTTCCCATCCTTGGGCCCTGCAGGCCTTCTGCCCTTCTAGGGAGACTGGGGGTCACAGACGTTCCCCTGACCTCCAGAGTTCACAGCATGGGGTTGCACTTAAGAACATTTGAGGGGTTCCTGGGTGGTTCAGTCGGTTCCACATTGACTCTTTAGTTTGGTTCAGGTCAGGATCTCGAGGTTGTGGTGTGGAGCCTCGCGTGGGGCTTGGGCTCCGTTGGGTGAGGAGTCCGCTCCAGGTTCCCCCTCTCCCTCCGCCCCTCCCCACTGCACCCTCTCTCAAATAAATCTAAAAATCTACATGAAGACATGTGAGCATCTTTATCCCCTCTGCAGAGGTGGCTTCATGTGTGTAACAACCGTGTAAATGCCTTTCACGGACCCACCGGGAGTCCTACCAGAAACCCCTATTCCTTGATATTTATTGACGTACATTGGACACACAATGTGACAGTAGTTTCAGGGGTACAACTAGTGACTTGACAATTCTGTGCCTTACTCAGCTCTCCCCATGAGAAGTGGCATCACCGTCTGTCCCCGTACAAAGTTGTCACAACAGTACTGACTCTATTCCCTAGGCTGTACTTTCTAAATTTCTGTGACTTATTTATTTGAGAACCAGACGCTTATAGCTCTTACTATTGTTCATCTATGTTGCCCATGTCCTACCATGACCCTCTGTCCATCAGTCAGCAGGATCCATCACATTAACCAGAGAAAGGACATGGGGCAGCCCGGGTGATTCAAGAGGTGAGCACCTGCCTTCAGCGCAGGGAGTGATCCTGGAGTCCTGAGATCGAGTCCCACGTCGTGTTCCCTACATGGAGCCGCCTTCTCCCTCTGCCTGTGTCTCTGCCTCTCTCTCTCTCTGCTTCTCTCTCTCTCTCTGTCGTTCAAGGATATGTAAATAAATCTTTTTAAAAAAGAAAAACAAGAGAAAGGACAAAAAGCATACGATCCTCTCAAGAGTTGCAGAAAAGCATTTGACAAAACACAACATCAAAACATAGTGAGTTTTGATGAAATTTCTATCAACAGAATAAAGGCCGCTAGGAAGGCCGCAGCTGACATCATCCTCAAGGGTGAAAACCTGAAATCATCTCCCCTGAGCAGTAACAAGCCAAGGAGTTCCCCTCTCAGCCCTGGAAGTCCTAATGTAGTCAACAGACAGGAAAGAGCAAAGGTTCCACACCTGGAAGGGGGATGTCACACTGTCCCTATTTGCTAAAGACGCGGTACTAGAAACAGGAAACCCAAGAGCCTCCACCAAAATCTGTTAGAACTAAGGAGTTCAGTAAAGTCAGGGACACAAACTGACCCTACAGAGCTCAGTAGCCTTGCTGTGTCCGGACAATGAACACTCAGGAAGGAAATGAAGGATGTGACTCCCTTCTCAGGAGTATGACAGAGAATAAATAAAGAGACTGAACCAAAGGAGCAAAAGACTTGTTCACTGAGCCATACCAGGCTCTGGGAGGCCATCCTGGGCTCGTGGGGTGGGACCTCATCTTGTGAAAATGTCCGCACCTCCTGAAGCCACCCTCAGTTTCAATGTCATTCCTATCAAAATCATGGTGGCAGATCTTAGAAATAGGAAAAAAAAACCCATAACATCCATCCGCCCCCACAAATGACCCCGGGCAGCAAATCAGTATAGGAGAAGCAAGACAGAGTGGGATGCAGCACTTTCCTTTCAAAAGATGTCACAGAGACACAGGATAAAGCAGTGTGGTTCTCGGGCCCCGGCTGGCTCCGTCAGTTAAGCATCCAACTCCTGATCTCACCTCCCGTCCTGATCTCGGAGTCGTGAGTTCTATCCCTGGGCTTCGGCATGGACAAGGCGTGGCACCTACTTAAACAAACCAGACCCATGGGGGGTGGTCCTGGCATAAGCTGTAGGAGCAGAACAGAGAGTCCAGAAGGAAATGTGCTCTGATACAACTGATATTTTTAACTTAATTTAATTTAAACCCAATTAATTAATGTATAGTGTATTATACTTTCAGGGGAAGAATTCAGGGATTCACCAGTTGGAGATAACTGCAGTGCTCGTGACATCACGTGCCCTCCTTCATCTCCTTCATGCCGGTCCCCTGTTATCCCCTCACCATTCCTCTCCCCTTCAGTGACACTCAGTTTGTTTCCTATGATTACGAGTCTGTATTTCCTGCATCTGTTTTCATCTTATTTGTATTTCCTTCCCTTCACAAATGTTCATCTGCTTTGCTTCTTAAATTCCACCTATGAATGACACCACACGGTCATTCTCTTTCCCGACTGACTTATTTCACTTAAGATGATCCCTCTAGTTCTATCCAAGTCATTGCAAATGGCAAGATTTCCTTCTCCTTGATAGCTGAGTACCATTCCTCTCTCTATGACCATCATCTATCTCCCATCCTCTTTATCCATCTTCTGCCCGAGGGCACCGAGGCTCTTCCCACAGTGTGGCTACTGTGGACTCAGCTGCTATGGACATTGGGTTGCAGGTGTCCTGAGTCTCACTGCAGTCTCTATCTTTGGAGTGAGCTCCAGGCCGTGCACCTGCTGATCGCAGGGCGGCTCTATTGGTAACTTCCTGAGGAGCCTCCACACTGTTTCCAGGGTGGCTGCACCAGCCCGCAATCCCGCCCACAGTGGAAGAGGGTTGATTGAGTTTTGCAGGACGTGGTAAATGTCTGGTCCACATTTCATTTCCCGTCCTGTGTGCTCTAATTCCTTGTCCTTAAGTATTTCTGGAGAAGCTGTGTGTTGGGCTCCATTTCAGTGAGATGTTTCTGAAGCTAACAGGCCACAGCTGGAGCCTGGAGGGAGGCATGTGCATCCCGGGTGGGTCACGGCCCCTCCTGCATGGCCTCCTGCAGTGCCTGAGCATCCCGCAGGGGGTGCCTGAGCTCAGGCCCCACCCAGGGGGCCCGCATGCGCAGTAGGCCTTGTCTGCCTGCACTAACAAGAGCCCGCCTGTGCTGGGGAGGCCTGAGGAGGGCCTGGGGACGGGTCCACGCTGATGAGCTGCAGCCTCCTCAGGACCCGCGGTGAGTCTTCAGGGGGACATTGTCCACGTTCACGCTGACAGGAGCCCTGGTCTCCGCAGGACCCGGGGTGAGATTTCAGGAAGATGTGGGCCTGCATCCACACAGACAGGAGCCCCTGGGTCGCCTCTGGACCCACGGGGTGGCTTCAGGAAGATGTGGGCCCGCATCCACGCTGATAGGAGACCCTGTGCCGCCTCTGGACCTGCGGAGAGGCTTCAGGAAGATGTAGGCCTGTATCCACACTTACAGGAGTCCCTGGGCTGCCTCAGGACCCATGGGGAGGCTTCAGGAAGTTGTGAGCCCACAGTGACAGGAGACCCGGCATCCTCAGGACCCACCAACAATGACTCAGGAACACGTGGGGCCACGTCCACAATCACAGGAGCCCAGCTTCCTCAGGACACCCTGGAGGACTCTGGAGGCACCGTTGGGGGCAACGTCCACATCAGAAGGGACTCCTCAGAACCACAGGGTAAGTGAATGGGTAGAATGAATGGTAGGGTCAGGGGCGGGGAGGCAGTTGGTGGTTAGGCTTAGGTTAGATGTTAGGGGTTAGTGATTATGCTTATGGTTACGGATTAGAGGTGAGGGTGAGGGATAAGTTTAAGGGTCAGTGGTTAGGAGTTAGGATGGGGGTTAGGGATTAGGGAAAGGGGTTAGGGTTAGGGGCAGGATTTAGAGTTAGGGTTAGGGTTTAGGCATTAGGGATTAGGGCAGGAGGTTATGAGTTGGGGTTAGGGTTATGGTTAGAGTCAGGGTTGGGCTTAGGTTTCCAGTTATGGTTAGGGGTTAGCGTGTGAGTTAGGGTTAGGGGTTAGGGTTAAATTTAGGGCTAGGTTTAGTGTTAGGGTGAGGGTTACTGTTAGGATAGGGGGTGCTAGGTTTAGGGGTAGTGTTTGGTTAGAGGTTAGGGTTAGGGTCAGCTCAGGGTCAGGGTCAGGGTAAGGTTTTGGAAAAGGGTAAGAGATAGGGTTAGGGAGTGGGTTAGGGGTTAGTTTTAGAGTATGGGTTAGGGTACAGTTTGGGGTATGAGATAGGATTAGTATTAGAGGGTTAGGGTTAGAGTACAGGTTAAGGTGAGGAATAGGATTTGAGTACATTAAGTTAAGGTTAGGGTTAGAGGTTAGGGTTAGGATTAGATTGAAGGTAAGGGTCAAGGTTAAGGGTTTAGAATAGGATTAGGAGTTAGGGTGAGGGTTGGCAGGAAGGTTCAGTGAATGTGTTTCAGTCTTGGGGTTTGTGTTTGGTTTTCAATTAGTGATAGGTCTTGTTTAAGGGTTAGGTTAACATTAGGATTAAGTGTAGGGTTAGGGTTATGTCTGTGTATGGTTAGAGTTTGGGTTGTGGCTTGTGCCTGCACTGGGACTCCTAGTATCTTCGGCAGTTTAGCTTTATGCACTCTATGTAGGTTTTGGGTTCAAAGATAGCCTGACTCCACCAAGTCAGTGGCCTCCCCTGAGAATCAAAATCCAGGCTTCTGCTGGGGTCAGAATAGACATGGCAGGCTTCTCCTGAGCTGAGCTAAGGAGGGGATTTGTGGTTCTAAATACTCTTTATCAATTCTTTTCAATTAGATTCTTTTCGATTCGATTCGATTCTTTTCGATTCATTTCAATTTGATTCGATTCGATTCTTTTCAAAACGATTCTATTATTTTCAATTCGATTCAATTATTTTCAATTCATTTTGATTCCATTCGATTATTTTTGATATGATTCGATTATTTCCGATTTGGTTAGATTCTTTTCGATTCGATTCGATTCTTTTCGATTCGACTTGATTATTTTCGATTCAATTCTATTCTTCTCAATTTGATTCGATTCTTTTTGATTCAATTCGAGTATTTTCAATTTGATTCGATTCGATTGTTTTCGAGTCGATTCGATTCGATTATTTTCAATGTTTTCGATTCAATTCAATTCATTTCGATCATTTTCAATTCAAATCGATTCTTTTAGATTTGATTTGATTCTTTCAATTCGATTCGATTTGATTCGATTATTTTTGATTCTTTTCGATTCGATTCAATTCGATTGAATTCGATCATTTTCAATTCGATTCAATTGTTTTTGATTCTATTAGATTCGATTCTTTTCAATTCGATTCAATTCGATTCGATTATTTGCGATTCGAATCGATTGTTTTGATTTGATTCGATTGTTTACAATTCATTTCAATTATTATCGATTCCATTTGATTAGTTTCAATTCAATTCGATTATTTTTGAGTTGATTCGATTACTTTCGATTCGATTCGATTCAATTAACTTAATTTCAATTCGATTCGATTATTTTCAATTCGATTTGATTCTTTTTGATTCTTTTAGATTCTTTTTGATTCAATTTGATTATGTTCGATTCAAATATTTTTGATTCGATTATTATTTCGATTCTTTTCGATTTGATTTGATTCGATTTGATCATTTTCAATTCGATTCGACTCTTTTCTATTCGATTCGATTCGATTTGATTCAATTCGGTCATTTTCGTTTCGATTCGATTCTTTTTGATTCGATTCTTTTCGAATTGATTCGATTCTTTTCGATTCTTTTCGATGCGTTTCGATTATTTTCAATTCAATTTGATTCCTTTTGAATTGATTCGATTATTTTTTATTCTTTTCGATGCGATTCGATTCTTTGCAAATTGATTTGATTATTTTTGATTCTTTTCGATTCGATTCTATTCTATTCTTTTTGATTTGATTCAATTATTTTCGATTCAATTTGACTCGATTCGATTATTTTCAATTCGATTCAATTATTTTCGATTCAATTTGATTCTTTCTGAATCGATTCGATTGTTTTTGATTCTTTTTGATTCGATACTTTTCGATTTGATTCTTTTCGATTTGATTCGATTCAATTTGATTTGATTCGATTATTTTCGATTCAATTTGATTATTTTCAATTCGATTTGATTCTTTTCAAATCGATTTGATTGCTTTCGATTCAATTCGATTCGATTCTTTTCGATTCTATTCTTTTCGATTCGATTCGATTCTTTTCGATTCAATTCGATTATATTCGATTCGATTCTTCTCGATTCGATTCGATTCTTTGTGATTCGATTCTTTGCAATTCGATTCTTTTCAAATTGATTCGATTATTTTCAATTATTTTTGATTCTTTTCGATGAGATTATTTTCTTTTTTTATTTTTATTTATTTATTTATTTATGATAGTCACACACAGAGAGAGAGAGAGGCAGAGACATAGGCAGAGGGAGAAGCAGGCTCCATGTACTGAGAGCCCGATGTGGGGTTCGATCCCGGGTCTCCAGGATCATGCCCTGGGCCAAAGGCAGGCGCTAAACCGCTGCGCCACCCAGGGAATCCCTCGATGCGATTATTTTCGATATTTTTCGATTCGATTCTATTCAGTTTAATTCGATCATTTTCAATTTGATTTGTTTCTTTACGATTTGATTCGATTCTTTTCAATTATTTTCGATTCTTTTCGATTCGAATCGATTTTTGTTTCAATTCTTTTCGATTCAATTATTTTCGATTCTTTTCGATTTGATTCAATTTGATTTGATGATTTTCGGTTCGATTCGATTCTTTTCTATTCGATTCTTTTCAAATTGATTCGTTTATTTTCGATTATTTTTGATTCTTTTCGATGCGATTCGATTATTTTAAATTCGATTCGATTCTTTTCGATGCGATTCGATTATTTTCGATTCTTTTCGATATGATTTGATTTGATTCTTTTCGAATCGATTCGACTTTTTTATTCAATTTGATTTGATTCCATTGTTTTTGATTCGATTCAATTCTTTTCGATTCGATTCTTTATGTTTTGAGTTGAATATTTTTGATTATTTTCGTTTCATTTCGATTATTTGCTTTTTTTAAATTAATTTTTTGTTGGTGTTCAATTTACCAACAAACAGAATAACACCCAGTGCCCAATCCATCAAGTGTCCCCCTCAGTGCCTGTCACACAACCACCCCCAACCCCTGCCCTCCTTCCCTTCCACCAACCCTAGTTCTTTTCCCAAAGTTAGGAGTCTTTATATTCTGTCTCCCATGCTGATATTTTCCACACATTTCTTCTCCCTTCCCTTATATTCCCTTTCGCTATTATTTATATTCCCCAAATGAATGAGAACATACAGTTTTTGTCCTTCTCCGATTGACTTACTTCACTCAGCATAATACCCTCCAGTTCCATCCACGTTGAAGCAAATGGTGGGTATTTGTCATTTCTAATGGCTGAGTAATATTCTATTGTGTACATAAACCACATCTTCTTTATCCATTCATCTTTTGATGGACACCGAGGCTCCTTCCACAGTTTGGCTATTGTGGACATTGCTGCTAGAAACACGGGGTGCAGGTGACCCGGCGTCTCATTGCATCTGAATCTGGGGTAAATCCCCAACAGTGCAATTGCTGGTTCGTAGGGCAGGTCTATTTTTAACTCTTTGAGGATCCTCCACAGAGTTTTCCAGAGTGGCTGCACCAGTTCACATTCCCACCAACAGTCTAAGAAGGTTCCCTTTTCTCCGCATCCTCTCCAACATTTGTGTTTTCCTGCCTTGTTAATTTTCCCCATTCTCACTGGTGTGAGGTGGTATCTCACTGGGGTTTTGATTTGTATTTCCCTGATGGCCAGTGATGCAGAGCATTTTCTCATGTGCCTTTTGGCCATGTCTATGTCTTCCTCTGTAAGATTTTTCTTCATGTCTTTTGCCCATTTCATGATTGGATTATTTGTTTCATTGGTGTTGAGTTTAAGTTCTTTATAGATCTTGTACACTAGCCCTTTACCTGATACGTCATTTGCAAATATCTTCTCCCATTCTGTAGGTTGTCTTTTAGTTTTATTGACTGTATCCTTTGCTGTGCAAAAGCTTCTTATCTTGATGAAGTCCCAATAGTTCATTTTTGCTTTTGTTTCTTTTGCCTTCATGGATGTATCTTGCAAGAAGTTCCTGTGGCCAAGTTCAAAAAGGGTGTTGCCTGTGTTCTCCTCTAGGATTTTGATGGAGTCTTGTCTCACATTTTAGATCTTTCATCCATTTTGAGTTTATCTTTGTGTATGGTGAAAGAGAGTGGTCTAGTTTCATTCTTCTGCATGTGGATGTCCAATTTTCCCAGCACCATTTATTGAAGAGACTGTCTTTCTTCCAATGGATAGTCTTTCCTTTATCGAATATTAGTTGACAGAACGTTGAGGGTCCACTTCTGGATTCTCTATTCTGTTCCATTGATCTATGTGTCTGTTTTTGTGCCAGTACCACACTGTCTTGATGACCACAGCTTTGTAGTACAACCTGAAATCTGACATTGTGATGCCCCCAGATATGGTTTTCTTTTTTAAAATTCGCCTGGCTATTCGGGGTCTTTTCTGATTCCACACGAATCTTAAAATAATTTGTTCCAACTCTCTGAAAAAAGTCCATGTATTTTGATAGGGTTTGCATTAAACGTGTAAATTGCCCTGGGTAACATTGATATTTTCACAATATTAATTCTGCCAATCCATGAGCATGGAATATTTTTCCATCTCTTTGTGTCATCTTCCATTTCTTTCAGAAGTGTTCTATAGTTTTTAGGGTATAGATCCTTTACCTCTTTTGTTAGGTTTATTCCTAGGTATCTTATGTTTTGGGTGCAATTGTAAATGGGATTGACTCCTTAATTTCTCTTTCTTCAGTCTTATTGTTAGTGTATAGGAATGCCATTGATTTCTGGGCATTGATTTTGTATCCTGCCATGCTACTAAATTGCTGTATGAGTTCTAGCAATCTTGGGGTGGAGGCTTTTGGGTTTTCTATGTAGAGTATCATGTCATCGGCGAAGAGGGAGAGTTTGACTTCTTCTTTGCCAATTTGAATGCCTTTAATGTCTTTTTGTTGTCTGATTGCTGAGGCTAGGACTTCCAATACTATGTTAAATAGCAGTGGTGAGAGTGGACATCCCTGTCTTGTTCCTGATCTTAGGGGAAAGGCTCCCAGTGCTTCCCCATTGAGAATGATATTTGCTGTGGTCTTTTCGTAAATAGCTTTTAAGATGTCAAGGAAAGTTCCCTCTATCCCTACACTCTGAAGAGTTTGATCAGGAATGGATGCTGTATTTTGTTAAATTCTTTCTCTGCATCCTGTGAAAGGATCATATGGTTCTTGGTTTTTCTCTTGCTAATATGATGAATCACATTGATTGTTTTACGAGTGTTGAACCAGCCTTGTGTCCTGGGGATAAATCCTACTTGGTCATGGTGAATAATTTTCTTAATGTGTTGTTGGATCCTGTTGGCTAGTATCTTGTTGACAATTTTTGCATCCATGTTCATCAGGGATATTGGTCTGTAATTCTCCTTTTTGGTGGGGTCTTTGTCTGGTTTTGGAATTAAGGTGATTCTGGCCTCATAGAACGAGGCTATCTCTTTCTATCTTTCCTAACAGCTTTAGTAGAATAGGTATGATTTCTTCTTTAAACGTTTGATAGAATTCTCCTGGGAAGACATCTGGCCCTGGACTCTTGTGTCTTGGGAGGTTTTTGATGACTGCTTCAATTTCCTCCTTGGTATTGGCCTGTTCAGGTTTTCTATTTCTTTCTGTTCCAGTATTGGTAGTTTGTGGCCTTCCAGGAATGCGTCCATTTCTTCTAGATTGCCTAATTTATTGGCATATAGCTGTTCATAATATGTTTTTAAAATCGTTTGTATTTCCTTCGTGTTGGTAGTGATCTCTCCTTTCTCATTCATGGTTTTATTAATTTGAGTCTTCTCTCTCTTCTTTTTAATAAGGTTGGCTAATGGTTTATCTATGTTATTAATTCTTTCAAAGAACCAACTCCTGGTTCTGTTGATCTGTTCCACAGTTCTTCTGGTCTCAATTTCATTCAGTTCTGCCCGAATTTTAATTAACTCTCTCCTTCTGCTGTGCGTAGGGTCCATCTTTTCTTTTCCCTCTATCTCCTTTATGTGTAAGGTTAGGTTTTGTATTTGAGTTCTTTCCAGTTTTTGAATGGCTGCTTGTATTGCGATGTATTTCCCCCTTAGGACTGCTTGTGCTGCATACCAAAGATTTTGAACAGTTGTATCTTCATTCTCATTAGTTTCCATGAATCTTTCAAATTCTTCCTTAATTTCCTGGTTGACCCTTTCATCTTTTAGTAGGATGGTCCTTAACCTCCACGTGTTTGAGGTCCTTCCAAACTTCTTGTTGTGATTTAGTTCTAATTTCAAGGCATTATGGTCTGAGAATATGCAGGGGATGATCCTAATCCTTTGGTATCAGTTCAGACCATATTTGTGACCCAGCATGTGATCTATTCTGGAGAAAGTTCCATGTGCCCTTGAGAACAATGTGTATTCAGTTGACTTTGGATGTAAAATTCTTTAGATATCTGTGAAATCCATCTGGTCCAGTATATCATTTAAAGCTCTCGTTTCTTTGGAGATGTTGTGCTTAGAAGACCTATCAGGTATAGAAAGAGCTAGATTGAAGTCACCAAGTACAAGTGTATTATTATCTAAGTATTTTTTCACTTTGGTTTTAAATTGGTTTCAATATTTGGCAGCTCCCACATCCGGAAAAATATTTATTGAGGATTGTTAAGTCCTCTTGTTGGATAGATCCTTTAAGTATGATATAGTGTCCTTCATCTCTCACTACAGTCTTCGGGTAGATTTTAGTTTATCTGATATAAGGATGGCTACCCCTGCTTTCTTTTGAGGACCATTCGAATGGTAAATGGTTCTCCAACCTTGTATTTTCAGGATGTAGGTGTCCTTCTGTCTAAAATGAGTCTCTTGTAGACAGCAAATAGATGGGTCCTGCTTTTTTATCCAGTTTGAAACCCTGCGGCTTTTGATGGGGTCATTAAGCCTGTTCACGTTCAGAGTTACTATTGAAAGTTATGAGTTTAGTGTCATCATGATGTTTATTTAGTCCTTGTTTTTGTGGATTGTTCCACTGAACTTCTTTTTAAAGGGGTATTTTAAGAGTCCCCCTTAAAATTTTTTGCAGAGCTGGTTTGGAGGTCACATATTCTTTCAGTTCCTGCCTGTCTTGGAAGCTCTTTATCTCTCCTTCCATTTTGAATGAGAGCCTTGCTGGATAAAGTATTCTTGGTTGCATATTCTTCTCATTTAGGACCCTGAATATATCCTGCCAGCCATTTCTGGCCTGCCCGGTCTCTGTGGAGAGGTCTGCTGTTACCCTAATACTCCTCCCCATAAATGTCAGGGATTTCTTGTCCTTTGCTGCTTTAAGGATCTTTTCTTTATCTTTGGAATTTGCAAGCTTAACTATTAGATGTCGAGGTGTTGAACGGTTTTTATTGTTTTTAGGGGGGATCTCTCTATTTCCTGGGTCTGAATGCCTGTTTCCCTTCCCAGATTAGGAAGGTTTTCAGCTAGCATTTGTGCAAATACTTATTCTGGCCCTCTGTCTCTTCCAGCACCCTGGAACCCCAATTAAACATAAGTTTTTCTTCCTCAGGCTGTCGTTTATTTCCCTTAATCTGTCTTCATGGTCTTTTAATTGTCTGTCTTTTTTTTCCTCAGTTTCCCTCTTTACCTTCAGCTTGTCTTCTATGTCACTCACTCATTCTTCCACCTCGTTAACCCTCGTCATTAGGACTTCTAGTTTGGATTACATCTCATTCAATTGATTTTTAATTTCTGCCTGATTTGGTCTAAATTCTGCAGGCATGAAGTCTCTTGAGTTCTTTATGCTTTTTTCTAGAGCCACCAGTAGCTGTATAATAGTGCTTCTGAATTGGCTTTCTGACATTGAATTGTAATCCAGATTTTGTAACTCTGTGGGAGAGACGACTGTTTCTGATTCTTTCTTTTGAGGTGAGGTTTTCCTTCTAGTCATTTTGCTAGTGCAGAGTGCCCAAAAACAAGTTGTATTAGGAAAAGGAGAAAAAGAGAGAGAGAGAAGGAAAGAAAAGAGAAAAAGAAAAAAGAAAAAAGGAAGAAAGAAGGAAAAAAGAGAAGAGAAAGAAAAAGAAAGGTGAAATTAAAGGGTGGGGGAAGCAATCAGAAATCAAAAGAAAAAAAAACAAAAGACAAAAAACCCAAAAAAACAAAATAACAAAAATACAAAATACACAGGGGAGTATCTTCTGTTTCTGTATACTTTAAGTCCCTTGACTTCCTCTGAAACTTGTCCGTCTAGCTGGTCTTCTGGGAGAGGGGCCTGTTGTGCTGATTTTCAGGTGTTAGCACTTGGGGGAGCTGCTCTGCCCCCTGCCTGGTGCCGGTCTCAGTGGGGGTTGTTTACCCCGTGAGGCCCATGGAGGAAGAACCCAGTGGCTGCTCTGGAGCCTTGGATTCAGCCCCTGCAGTAACTCTGGAGCTCTTGGTCCCCAGGGCCTGGAGCCTCTGGGGTGGGGCCACTGATCTGCTTAGCTCCAGGCAGGAGCGTCCTTGCTGTCCTGGGCCCTCCCGGCCTCTGCCTGTTCCGGGGGGAGGCCGGATCCTGGGCTGTGTCCAGGCGCCCTTTCCTCCCAGCCTGCCCTGTTGGATTCGCGCTCCAGGCCACACAGCCCCCTCTGTGGAGCCACCGCCCGAGCCTCTCCGAGCTGCTCCGGATCCTGCCATGCGCACTGTAGCCCTTAGGGAAATCGGTGCACTCTCCTGGGCGCGCAGGTGTCTGTTAGTGTCCCAGGGAGCCTGAGGGCCTCCCCGTCCTCTGGGGGTCCTGCTCTAACTCCCTGCAGGCGCCTTTCCACCCAGAAAGGTTGGTGCAGCCCCTGCTTCTCCGGGACGGGGCTCTCCTGTCCTGGGGACACTCGCCCCGGCCTTATCCCGGCTCCTCGCGGGGCTCCTCACCCTTGGATGCCTTTTGTTTATTTCTTTTTTCCCATCTTCCTACCTTGATAGAAGCGTGAACTCCTCACTGTAGCGTTTCAGCTGGTCTCTCTTTAAATCTCAGGTCGAATTCGTAGATTTTCAGGATGATTTGAAGGTTATCTAGGTAATTTGGTGGGGACAGGTGACCTGGGGACCCTACTCTTCTGCCATCTTCGTCTTTTCCTCGAAGATTTTTGATTCTTTTCGATTCGATTCGATTACTTTCAATTCTTTTCAATTCGATTTGATTCTTTTCTATACAAATCGGTTATTTTCGTTTCGGTTTGATTATTTTCGATTCAATTTGATTATTTTTGTTTCGGTTCGATTATTTTCGTTTCGTTTCGATTATTTTCGATTCTTTTCGATTATTTTCGATTCGATTCGATTCGATTCTTTTCAATTCGATTCTTTTCTATTCGAATCGATTATTTTTGATTCGATTCTTTTCAATTCAATTCAATTATTTCTATTCTTTTCGATTCGATTCTTTTCAAATCGAATCGATTATTTTCATTTCGGTTCGATTATTTTCGATTCAATTTGATTCTTTTTGATTCAAATCGATTATTTTCGATTATTTTCATTTCGTTTTGATTATCTTCAATTCTTTTTGATTCGATTCGGTTCGATTCTTTTCGATTCGATTCGATTCTTTTCTATTCGAATTCATTATTTTCGATTCGATTATTTTCGATTCGATTCAGTTATTTCAATTCTTTTTGATTCTATTTGATTTGATTGTTTTAGATTTGATTCGATTGTTTTTGATTCAATTCGCTTATTTTCGATTCTTTTCGATTCGATTCGATTAGATTCTTTTCAAGTCGTTTCCATTCTTTTCTATTCAAATCGATTATTTTTTATTATTTTCGTTTCGTTTTGATTATTTTCAATTCTTTCGATTCATTTCGATTCCTTTTGATTCCTTTCGATTTGAATTGATTATTTTCGAATCTTTTCGATTCGTTTCGATTACTTTTGATTCTTTTCGATTCGATTTGATTCTTTCCGATTCAACTGTTTTCGATTCAATTGTTTTTGATTATTTTCAATTCGATTCGATTCGATTCTTTTTGATTCGATTCGATTCTTTTTGATTTGATTGGCTTCTTTTTTATTCGATTTGATGCTTTTCGATTTGATTCGATTCTTTCCTTTCAAATCGATTATTTTCGATTCTTTTCATTTCGTTTTGATTATTTTCAATTCTTTTCAATTCGTTTCGATTACTTTCGATTCTTTTTGATTCGATTCGATTTGTTTTGATTCGAATCGATTATTTTCCTTTCGGTTCGATTATTTTCGATTCGATTTCATTATTTTCGATTGGTTTCAATTATTTTCGTTTCGGTTCAATTATTTTCGATTCAGTTTGATTATTTTCGATTCTTTTCATTTCGAATCGATTCTTTTCAAATCGAATCGATTATTTTCATTTCATTTCGATTATTTTTTATTATTTTCGATTCGATTCGAGTCGATTCAATTATTTTCGATTCTTTTCAAGTCAATTCGACTATTTTCAATTCTTTTCGATTTGATTGATCTGATTCGATTTGATTCTTTTCGATTCGATTCGATTTGATTCCTTTCGATTCGATTCGAATCAATTATTTTCGATTCTTTTCAATTCGATTCCATTCGATACAATTTGATTATCTTTGATTCGATTCGATTATTTTCAATTCGATTCGAGTTGATTCGGTTATTTTTGCATCTTTTCAATTTGATTCGAATCGATTTGATTATTTTCAATTCGATTTGATTCCTTTCAATTCAATTTGTTTCGATTCTTTTCAATTCGATTCGATTCAGTTCGATCATTTTCAATTCGATTCGATTATTTTCGTTTCGATTTGATTATTTTCTAATCGATTCGATTATTTTCAATTCTTCTTGATTCGATTCGATTCAATTCTAATATGTTCAATTCAATTCGATTCTTTTCGATTCGATTATTTTCAAATCGATTCGATAATTTTCGATTATTTTCGATTCGATTCGATTCAATTCAATCATTTTCGATTCGATTCGATTATTTTCTATTCTTTTTGATTCGATTTGATTCAATTCGATCATTTTCGATTCGATTCCATTCGTATCGAATATTTTGGATTCTTTTCGATTCGATTCGAGTATATTCTATACGATTCAATTCTCTTCGATTCGATTTTATTCTTTCGATTTGATTATTTTTGAGTCGATTGGATTATTTTCAATTCGATTCGATTCTTTTCGATTCGATTCCATTCAATTCGATTATTTTCAATTCAATTCGATTCTTTTCGAGTCGATTCGATTATTTTCGATTCTTTTCAATTTGATTTGATTCGATTTGTTTCTTTTCGATTCGATTCGATTCGATGTCTTTCGATTCAATCGAATCAATTTTTTTTCGATTCTTTTTGATTCGATTCGATTCCATTCGATACAATTCGATATTTTTGATTTGATTATTTTCAATTCAATTCGAGGTGATTCGGTTATTTTTGATTCTTTTCGATTTGATTTGAATCGATTTGATTATTTTCAATTCGATTAGATTCCTTTCAATTCATTTTGATTCGATTATTTTCCATTCTTTTCGATTCGATTCTATTCAATTCGATCTTTTTCGATTCGATTTGATTCTTTTCAATTCGATTCGATTATTTTCGAATCGATTCGATTATTTTTGATTCTTTTCGATTCGATTAGATTCAATTCGATTATTTTCGATTCAATTCAATTCTTTTCAATCCGATTCGATTTTTTGCAAATCAATTCTATTATTTTCGATTCTTTTTGATTTGATTCAATTCAATTCGATTGTTTTCGATTCAATTCGATTCTTGTCGATTCGATTCAAATATTTTCAAATCGATTCGATTATTTTCGATTCTTTTCGATTCGATTCAATTCGATCATTATCGATTCGATTCGATTCTTTTCGATTCGATTCGATTCAATTCGATCATATTTGATTGGATTCAATTCGATTATTTTCGCTTCGATTCCATTCGTTTCGAATATTTTTGATTCTTTTCGATTCGGTTCGAGTATTTTCTATACGATTCAATTGTCTTCCATTCAATTCGATTCAATTCGATTATTTTTGATTCGATTCGATTCTTTTCAATTCCATTCCACTCGATTCAATTCGATTTTTTTCTATTCGATTCGATTATTTTCAAATCGATTCTATTATTTCGATTCTTTTCATTCGATTCGATGCAATTTGATCATTTTTGATTCGATTCGATTCTTTTCGACTCGATTCAATTATTTTCAAATCGATTCGTTTCTTTTCGATTCTTTTCGAATCGATTCAATTCAATTCAATCAATTTTGATTCCTTTCGATTCTTTTGGATTCGATTCGATTATTTTCTAATCAATTCGATTATTTTCCATTCTTTTCGATTCCATTCGATTCAATTCGATCATTTTCGATTCGATTCAATTCTTTGTGATTCGATTCGATTGTTTTCGAATAGATTCGATTGTTTTTGTTTCTTTTCAGTTCGATTCGATCCAATTCGATCATTTTCGATTCGATTCGTTCTTTTCGATTCAATTCGATTATTTTCGAATCGATTCGATTATTTTCGATTCTTTTCGATTCGATTAGATTCTTTTCGATTCGATTCGATTTCTTTCGAATCGATTCGATTATTTTCGATTCTTTTCATTAGATTCGATTCAATTCGATCTTTTTCGATTCGATTCGATTCTTTTCGATTCGATTCAATTATTTTCAAATCGATTCGATTCTTTTCGATTCTTTTCGAATCGATTCTAATCAATACGATCAATTTCAATTCGTTTCAATTCTTTTCGTTTCGATTAGATTATTTTCGAATCGATTCAATTATTTTCGATTATTTTCAAATCCATTCGATTCGATTCTTTGCGATTCGATTCTATTGTTTTCAAATCGATTGAATTATTTTCGATTCTCTTCGATTTGATTCGATTCAATTCGATTGTTTTTGATTCAATTCGATTCTTTTCAATTCGCTTCGATTATTTTCATATCGAGTCGATTATTTTCCATTCTTTTCGATTCGATTCGATTCAATTCGATTATTTTTGATTCGATTCGATTCTTTTCAATTCCATTCCATTTGATTCAATTCGACTTTTTTCGATTCGATTCGATTATTTTTGATTCTATTCATATCAATTCAATTATTTTCGATTCTTTTCGAGTCGATTCGATTATTTTCGATTCTTTTCGATTTGGTTTTATTCGATTCGATTCTTGTCGATTCGATTCGCTTATTTTCAAATCGATTCGATTATTTTCGATTCTTTTCATTAGATTCGATTCAATTCGATCTTTTTCGATTCGATTCGATACTTTTCGATTCGATTCAATTATTTTCAAATCGATTCGATTCTTTTCGATTCTTTTCCAATCGATTCTAATCAATTCGATCAATTTAAATTTGTTTCAATTCTTTTCGTTTCGATTAGATTATTTTCAAATTGATTCGATTATTTTCGATTATTTTCGATTCAATTTTATTCAATTCGATCATTTTCGATTCGATTCATTCTTTTCGATTCGATTCGATTATTTTCGAATCGATTTGAATATTTTCTATTCTTTTTGATTCGATTAGATTCTTTTCGATTCGTTTCGATTTTCTTCGAATCGATTCGATTATTTTCCATTCTCTTCATTTCAATTCAATTCAATTGTTTTCGATTCAATTGGATTCTTTTCGATTCTCATCGATTATTTTCAAATCGATTCGATTTTTTTCCATTCTTTTCGATTCGATTCGATTCAATTAGATTATTTTCGATTCAATTTAATCCTTTTCAATTTCATTCCATTCGATTCAAATCGACTTTTTTGGATTTGATTCGATTATTTTCGATTCGATTCATGTCAATTCAGTTATTTTCGACTCTATTCGAGTCGATTCGATTATTTTTGATTCTTTTCAATTTGATTTCATTCGATTCGATTCTTGTCGATTCGATACGATTATTTTCAAATCGATTCGATTCTTTTCGATTCTATTCATTAGTTTCGATTCAATTCGATCATTTTCTATTCGATTTGATTCTTTTCGATTCGATTCAATTATTTTCAAATCGATTCGATTCTTTTCGATTCTTTTCGAATTGATTCTAATCAATTCGATCAATTTCAATTTGTATCAATTCTTTTCGTTTCGATTAGATTATTTTCGAATCGATTCAATTAGTTTCGATTATTTTCGAATCGATTCGATTCGATTCTTTGCGATTCGATTCGATTGCTTTCGAATCGATTTGATTATTTTGATTCTTTTCGATTCGATTCGATTCAATTTGATTGTTTTTGATTCAATTCGATTCTTTCGATTCGCTTAGATTATTTTCAAATCGATTCGATTATTTTCCATTCTTTTCGATTCGAATCGATTCAATTCGATTATTTTCGATTCGATTTGATTCTTTTCAATTCCATTACATTCGATTCAATTCGAGATTTTTCGAGTCGATTCGATTATTTTCGAATCGATTCATGTCAATTCAATTATTTTCGATTCTATTCGAGTCGATTCGATTATTTTCAATTCTTTTCGATTTGATTTTATTTGATTCGATTCTTGTCGATTCGATTCGATTTTTTTCGAATCGATTCGATTATTTTCGATTCTTTACATTCGATTTGATTCAATTCATTGTTTTCGATTCGATTCGATTCTTTTCGATTCGATTCGATTATTTTCAAATCGATTTGATTATTGTCGATTCTTTTCGATTCAATTCGATTCAATTCGATCATTTTCGATTCGATTCGATTCTTTGCGATTTGATTCAATTGTTTTCGAATCGATTCGTTTATTTTTGAATCTTTTCGATTCGATTCGATTCAATTCGATCATTTTCGATTCGATTAGATTCTTTTCGATTCGATTCGATTTTTTTCGAATCGATTCGATTATTTTCAATTCTTTTCGATTTGATTCAATTAAATTCGATTTTTTTCGATTCAATTCGATTCTTTTCGATTCGATTCGATTATTTTCAAATCGATATGATTATTATCGATTCTTTTCGATTCAATTCGATTCAATTCGATCATTATTGATTCGATTCGATTCTTTTTGATTCGATTCAGTCGTTTTCAAATCAATTCGATTGTTTTCGATTCTTTTCGTTTCGATTCGATTCGATCATTTTTGATTCGATTCGATTCGATTTTCGCTTCGATTCCATTCGTTTCGAATATTTTGTATTCTTTTCGATTCTGTTCGAGTATTTTCTATACGATTCAATTCTCTTCCATTCAATTCGATTCAATTTGATCATTTTTGATTCGATTCGATTCTTTTTGATTCGATTCAATTATTTTCAAATCGATTCGATTCTTTTCGAATCGATTCAATTCAATTCAATCAATTTTGATTCGTTTCGATTCTTTTTGATTCGATTCGATTCAATTCAATCATTTTCGATTCAATTCGATTCTTTGCGATGTGATTCAATTATTTGCAAATCGATTCGATTATTTTTTATTCTTTTCGATTCAATTCGATCCAATTCGATCATTTTCAATTCGATTCATTCTTTTCGATTCAATTTAATTATTTTCGAATCGATTCGATTATTTTCGATTCTTTTCGATCCGATTCGATTCAATTCGATTGTTTTTGATTCAATTCGATTCTTTTCGATTCGCTTCGATTATTTTCAAATCGATTCGATTATTTTCCAATCTTTTCGATTCGATTCGATTCGATTCGATTATTTTCGATTCGATTTGATTCTTTTCAATTCCATTCCGTTCGATTCAATTCGAGTTTTTTCGATACGATTCGATTATTTTCGATTCGATTCATGTCAATTCAATTATTTTCGATTCTTTTCGAGTCAATTCGATTATTTTCGATTATTTTTGATTCGATTTGATTCAATTCGATCATTTTCGATTCGATTCATTCTTTTCGATTCAATTCGATTATTTTCAAATCGATTCGATTCTTTTCGATTCTTTCGAATCGATTCAGTTTAATTCGATCAATTTTGATTCGTTTCGATTCTTTTAGATTCGATTCGATTCAATTCAATCATTTTTGATTCGATTCAATTCTTTGTGATTCAATTCAATTATTTTCAAATCGATTCGATTATTTTTGATTCTTTTCGATTCGATTCGATCATTTTCGATTCGATTCGTTCTTTTCGATTCAATTCGATTATTTTCGAATCGATTCGATTATTTTCGATTCTTTTCGATTCGATTAGATTCTTTTCGATTCGATTCGATTTTTTTCGAATCGATTCGATTCTTTTCGATTCTTTTCAATTTGATTCGATTCAATTCGATTGTTTTCAATTCAATTCGATTCTTTTCAATTCGCTTTGATTATATTCAAATCGATTCGATTATTTTTGATTCTTTTCTATTCGATTCGATTCAATTCGATTATTTTCGATTCGATTTGATTCTTTTCAATTCCATTCCATTCGATTCAATTCGAGTTTTTTCGATCCGATTCGATTATTTTCGATTCGACTCATGTCAATTCAATTATTTTCGATTCTATTCGAGTTGATTCGATTATTTTCGATTCTTTTCGATTTGATTTTATTCGATTCGATTCTTGTCGATTCGATTTGATTTTTTTCGAATCGATTCGATTATTTTCGATTCTTTTCCATTCGATTCGATTCAATTCATTGTTTTCGATTCGATTCGATACTTTTCGATTCTATTCGATTATTTTCAAATCGATTTGATTATTGTCGATTCTTTTCAATTCGATTCGATTCAATTTGATCATTTTCGATTCGATTCCATTCTTTTCGATTCGATTCGATTGTTTTCGAATCGATTCATTTATTTTTGAATCTTTTCGATTCGATTCGATTCAATTCGATCATTTTCGATTCGATTCGATTCTTTTCAAATCGATTCGAGTATTTTCGATTCTTTCCATTCGATTCGATTCAATTTGATCATTTTCGATTCGATTCGATTCTTTTAGATTCAATTCGATCATTTTCAAATTGATTCGATTATTTTCGATTCTTTTCATTCGATTCGATTAAATTTGATCATTTTGATTCGATTCGATTCTTTTTGATTCGATTCAATTATTTTCAAATCGATTCGATTCTTTTCGATTCTTTTCGAATCGATTCAATTCAATTCGATCAATTTTGATTCATTTCGATTCTTTTTGATTCGATTCGATTCCATTCAATCATTTTCGATTCGATTCGATTCTTTGCGATTCGATTAGATTATTTTCAAATCGATTCCATTATTTTTGATTCTTTACAATTCGATTCGATCCAATTCGATCATTTTCGATTCGATTCGTTCTTTTCAATTCAATTCGATTATTTTCGAATCGATTCGATTATTTTCGATTCTTTTCAATTCGATTAGATTCTTTTCGATTCGATTTGATTTTTTTTGGAATCGATTCGATTCTTTTCGATTCGATTCGATTCAATTCGATTGTTTTCGATTCAATTCGATTCTTTGCGATTCGATTCGATTATTTTCAAATTGATTCGTTTATTTTCCATAGTTTTCAATTCGATTCGATTAAATTCGATTATTTTCGATTCGATTTGTTTCTTTTCAATTCCATTCCATTCGATTCAATTCGACATTTTTCGATTCGATTCGATTATTTTCGATTCGATTCATGTCAATTCAATTATTTTCGATTCTTTTCGATTCTCTTTGATTTGATTTGATTTGATTTGATTCTTTTCGATTCAATTCGATTCTTTTCGATTCGATTCGATTATTTTCAAATCGATTCGATTATTTTCGATTCTTTTCGCTTCAATTCGATTCAATTAGAGTATTTTCGATTCGATTCGATTCTTTTCAATTCCATTCCATTCGATTCAATTAGACTATTTTCGATTCGATTCGATTATTTTCGATTCGATTCATGTCAATTCAATTATTTTCGATTCTTTTCGAGTCGATTCGATTATTTTCGATTCTTTTTGATTTGATTTTATTCGACTCGATTCTTGTCAATTCAATTCGATTATTTTCAAATCGATTCGATTATTTTCGATTCTTTGCATTTGATTCGATTCAATTCGATCATTTTCGATTCGATTCAATTCTTTTCTATTCAATTATTTTCAAATCGTTTCGATTCTTTTCGATTCTTTTCGAATCGATTCTAATCAATTCGATCAATTTCGATTCATTTCAATTCTTTTCGTTTCGATTAGATTATTTTCAAATCGATTCGATTATTTTTGATTCTTTTCGATTCGATTCGATTCAATTCGATCATTTTCAAATCGATTCGATTCTTTTTGATTCGATTATTTTCCAATCGATTCAATTCTTTTCAATTCTTTTCGAGTCGATTAGATTCTTTTCAATTCGATTCAAATTTTTTCAAATCGATTCGATTATTTTCAATTCTTTTCCATTCGATTCGAGTCGATTCATTGTTTTCGATTCAATTCGATTCTTTTCGATTCGATTCGATTATTTTCAAATCGATTTGATTATTTTTGATTCGATTCGATTCAATTCGATCATTTTCGATTCGATTCGATTCTTTGCGATTTGATTCGATTGTTTTCAAATCGATTCGTTTATTTTTGAATCTCTTCGATTCGATTCGATTCAATTTGATCATTTTCGATTCGATTAGATTCTTTTCGATTCGATTCGATTTTTTTCGAATCGATTCGATTATTTTCAATTGTTTTCATTTCGATTCAATTAAATTCGATTTTTTTTGATTCAATTCGATTCTTTTCGATTCGATTCGATTATTTTCAAATCGATTTGATTATTATCGAGTCTTTTCGATTCGATTCAATTCAGTTTGATTGTTTTCGATTCAATTCGATTCTTTTCGATTTGCTTCGATTATTTTCAAATCGATTCGATTATTTTCCATTTTTTCAATTCGATTCGAATCAATTCGATTATTTTCTATTCGATTTGATTGTTTTCAATTCCATTCCATTTGATTCAATTCGACTTTTTTAGATTCGATTTGATTATTTTCGATTCGATTCATGTCAATTCAATTATTTTCGATTCTTTTCGATTCTCTTCGATTTGATTTGATTCGATTTGATTATTTTCGATTCAATTCCATCATTTTCGATTCGATTCGATTCTTTTCAATTCAATTCGATTATTTTCTTTCTTTTCTTTATAGCTTTTTTTTAAATTTTATTTATTTATGATAGTCACACACACAGAGAGAGAGAGAGAGAGGCAGAGACATAGGCAGAGGGAGAAGCAGGCTCCATGCACCGGGAGACCGATGTGGGATTCAATCCTGGGTCTCCAGGATCGCGCCCTGGGCCAAAGGCAGGCGCCAAACCACTGCACCACCCAGGGATCCCCAATTCGATTATATTCAAATCAATTCGATTATTTTCGATTATTTTCAATTCGATTAGATTCTTTTCGATTCGATTCGATTTTTTTTTGAATCGATTCGATTATTTTCGATTCTTTTCCATTTGATTCGAACCAATTCATTGTTTTTGATTCGATTCGATTATTTTCGATTCGATTCGATTATTTTCAAATCGGTTTTTTTTGTCGATTCTTTTCGATTCGATTCGATTCAATTTGATCATTTTCGATTCGATTCCATTCTTTCCGATTTGATTCGATTGTTTTCGAATCGATTCGTTTATTTTTGAATCTTTTCGATTCGATTCGATTCAATTCGATCATTTTCGATTCGATTCGATTCTTTTCAAATTGATTCGAGTATTTTCGATTCTTTCCATTCGATTCGTCAATTTGATCATTTTCGATTCGATTCGATTCTTTTAGATTCAATTCGATCATTTTCAAATCGATTCGATTATTTTCGATTCTTTTCATTCGATTCGATTAAATTTGATCATTTTCGATTCGATTTGATTCTTTTTGATTCGATTCAATTATTTTCAAATCGATCCGATCTTTTTGATTCTTTTCAAATCGATTCAATTCAATTCGATCAATTTTGATTCATTTCGATTCTTTTTGATTCGATTCGATTCCATTCAATCATTTTCGATTCAATTCGATTCTTTGCGATTCGATTCAATTATTTTCAAATCGATTCGATTATTTTTGATTCTTTTCAATTCGATTCGATCCAATTCGATCATTTTCGATTCGATTCGTTCTTTTCGATTCAATTCGATTATTTTCCAATTGATTCGATTATTTTCAATTCTTTTCAATTCGATTAGATTCTTTTCGATTCCATTCGATTTTTTTGGAATCGATTCGATTCTTTTCGATTCGATTCGATTCAATTCGATTGTTTTCGATTCAATTCGATTCTTTGCGATTCAATTCGATTATTTTCAAATCGATTCGATTATTTTCCATTCTTTTCAATTCGATTCGATTAAATTCGATTATTTTCGATTCCATTTGTTTCTTTTCAATTCCATTCCATTCAATTCAATTCGATATTTTTCGATTCGATTCGATTATTTTCGATTCGATTCATGTCAATTCAATTATTTTCGATTCTTTTCGATTCTCTTTGATTTGATTTGATTCGATTTGATTCTTTTCGATTCAATTCGATTCTGTTCGCTTCGATTCGATTCAATTAGAGTATTTTCGATTTGATTCGATTCTTTTCAATTCCATTCCATTCGATTCAATTAGACTGTTTTCGATTCGATTCGATTATTTTCGATTCGATTCATGTCAATTCAATTATTTTCGATTCTTTTTGTGTCAATTCGATTATTTTCGATTCTTTTTGATTTGATTTTATTCGATTCGATTCTTGTCGATTCAATTCGATTATTTTCAAATCGATTTGATTATTTTCGATTCTTTTCATTTGATTCGATTCAATTTGATCATTTTCGATTCGATTCGATTCTTTTCGATTCAATTATTTTCAAATCGTTTCGATTCTTTTCGATTCTTTTCGAATCGATTCAAATCAATTCGATCAATTTCGATTCGTTTCAATTCTTTTCGTTTCGATTAGATTATTTTCGAATCGATTTGATTATTTTTGATTCTTTTTGATTCGATTCGATTCAATTCGATCATTTTTGATTCGATTCGCTTCTTTTCGATTCGATTCGATTATTTTCCAATCGATTTGATTATTTTCGATTCTTTTCGAGTCGATTAGATTCTTTTCGATTCAATTCAAATTTTTTCGAATCGATTATTTTCGATTCTTTTCCATTCGATTCGAGTCGATTCATTGTTTTCGATTCAATTCGATTCTTTTCGATTCGATTCGATTATTTTCAAATCGATTTGATTATTTTCGATTCTTTTCGATTCGATTCGATTCAATTCGATCATTTTCGATTCGATTCGATTCTTTGCGATTTGATTCGATTGTTTTCGAATCGATTTGATTATTTTTGAATCTCTTCGATTCGATTTGATTCAATTTGATCATTTTCGATTCGATTAGATTCTTTTCGATTCGATTCGATTTTTTTCGAATCGATTTGATTATTTTCTTTTCGATTCGATTCAATTAAATTCGATTTTTTTCGATTCAATTCGATTCTTTTCGATTCGATTCGATTATTTTCAAATCGATTTGATTATCGATTCTTTTCGATTCGATTCGATTTAGTTTGATTGTTTTTGATTCAATTCGATTCTTTTCGATTTGCTTCGATTATTTTCAAATCGATTCGATTATTTTCCATTTTTTCAATTCGATTCGAATCAATTCGATTATTTTCTATTCGATTTGATTGTTTTCAATTCCATTCCATTCGATTCAATTCGGCTTTTTTAGATTCGATTTGATTATTTTCAATTCGATTCATGTCAATTCAATTATTTTCGATTCTTTTCGATTCTCTTCGATTTGATTTGATTCGCTTTGATTATTTTCGATTCAATTCGATTCTCTTCGATTCTATTCGATTATTTTCAAATCGATTCGATTATTTTCGATTCTTTTCTCTTCGATTTGAGTCAATTAGAATATTTTTGATTCGATTCGATTCTTTTCAATTCCATTCCATTCGATTCAATTCGATTATTTTCGATTCGATTAGATTCTTTTCGATTCGATTCATGTCAATTCAATTATTTTCGATCCTATTTGAGTCGATTCGATTATTTTCGATTCTTTTCGATTTGATTTTATTCGATTCGATTCTTGTCGATTCGATTCGATTATTTTCAAATCGATTCGATCATTTTCGATTCTTTTCATTTGATTCAATTCAATTCGATCATTTTCGATTCGTTTCGAATCTTCTCGATTCGATTCAATTATTTTCAAATCGATTCGATTCTTTTCGATTCTTTTTAAATCGATTCTAATCAATTCGATCAATTTCGATTCGTTTCAATTCTTTTCGTTTCGATTAGATTATTTTCGAATCAATTCGATTATTTTTGATTCTTTTCGATTCGATTCTTTTCTCGATTCAATTATTTTCGAATCGATTCCATTATGTTTGATTCTTTTTGAGTCGATTAGATTCTTTTCGATTCGATTCGATGTTTTCGAATGATTCAATTATTTTCGATTCTTTTCCATTCGATTCGATTCAATTCATTGTTTTCGATTCGATTCGATTCTTTTCGATTCGATTCGATTATTTTCAAATTGATTTGATTATTGTCGATTCTTTTCGATTCTATTCGATTCAATTCGATCATTTTCGATTCGATTGATTCTTTGCGATTTGATTCGATTGTTTTCGAATCGATTCATTTATTTTTGAATCTCTTCGATTCGATTCGATTCAATTTGATTATTTTCGATTCGATTAGATTCTTTTCGATTCGATTCAATTAAATTCGATTTTTTCGATTCAATTCGATTCTTTTCGATTCGATTTGATTATTTTCAAATCGATTTGATTATTATCGATTATTTTCGATTCAATTCGATCATTATCGATTCGATTCTTTTCGATTCGATTCCGTTGTTTTCAAATCAATTCGATTGTTTTCAATTCTTTTCGATTCGATTCGAATCAATTCGATCATTATCGATTCGATTCGATTCTTTTCGATTCGATTCCGTTGTTTGCACATCGATTCGATTGTTTTCAAATATTTTCGATTCGGTTCAATTCGATCATTTTTGATTCGATTAGATTCGATTATTTTTGCTTCGATTCCATTCGTTTCGAATATTTTGTATTCTTTGCCATTCGGTTCGAGTATTTTCTATACGATTCAATTCTCTTCCATTCAATTCGATTCAATTCGATTATTTTCGATTCGATTCTTTTCAAATCGATTCGAATATTTTCGATTCTTTTCATTCGATTCCATTAAATTTGATCATTTTGGATTCGATTCGATTCTTTTTTATTTGATTCAATTATTTTCAAATCGATTCGATTCTTTTCGATTCTTTTCGAATGGATTCAATTCAATTCGAACAATTTTGATTCGTTTCGATTCTTTTTGATTCGATTCGATTCAATTCAATCATTTTCGATTCGATTCGATTCTTTGCGATTCGATTCGATTATTTTCAAATCGATTCAATTATTTTTGATTCTTTTCAATTCGATTCGATTAAATTCGATCATTTTCGATTCGATTCGTTCTTTTCGATTCAATTCAATTATTTTCGAATCGATTCGATTATTTTCAAATCTTTTCGATTCGATTAGATTCTTTTCGATGATTTTCGAATCGATTCGATTATTTTCCATTCTTTTCAATTCGATTCGATTCAATTCGATTATTTTCGATTTGATTTGTTTCTTTTCAATTCCATTCCATTCGATTCAATTCGACATTTTTCGATTCGATTCGATTATTTTCGATTCGATTCATGTCAATTCAATTATTTTCGATTCTTTTCGATTCTCTTTGATTTGATTTGATTTGATTTGATTCTTTTCGATTCAATTCGATTCTTTTCATTTCGATTCGATTACTTTCAAATCGATTCGATTATTTTTGATTCTTTTCGCTTCGATTCGATTCAATTAGAGTATTTTCAATTCGATTCGATTCTTTTCAATTCCATTCCATTCAATTCAATTCGACTTTTTTCGATTCGATTCAATTATTTTCGATTCGATTCATGTCAATTCAATTATTTTCAATTCTTTTCGAGTTGATTCGATTATTTTCGATTCTTTTCGATTTGATTTTATTCGATTCGATTCTTGTCAATTCAATTCGATTATTTTCAAATCGATTAGATTATTTTTGATTCTTTTCATTTGATTCGATTCAATTCGATCATTTTCGATTCGATTCGATTCTTTTCGATTCAATTATTTTCAAATCGTTTCGATTCTTTTCGATTCTTTTCAAATCGATTCTAATCAATTCGATCAATTTCGATTCGTTTCAATTCTTTTCATTTTGATTAGATTATTTTCGAATTGATTCGATTATTTTTGATTCTTTTCGATTCGATTCGATTCAATTTGATCATTTTCGATTCGATTCGATTCTTTTCGATTCGATTCAAATTTTTTCGAATCGATTCGATTATTTTCGATTCTTTTCCATTCGTTTCGAGTCGATTCATTGTTTTCGATTCAATTCGATTCTTTTTGATTCAATTCGATTATTTTCAAATCGATTTGATTATTGTCGATTCTTTTCGATTTGATTCGATTCAATTCGATCATTTTCGATTCGATTCGATTCTTTGCGATTTGATTCGATTGTTTTCGAATCGATTCGTTTATTTTTAAATCTCTTCGATTCGATTCAATTCAATTTGATCATTTTCGGTTCGATTAGATTCTTTTTGATTCGATTCGATTTTTTCAAATCGATTAGATTATTTTCAATTCTTTTCGATTCGATTCAATTAAATTCGATTTTTTTTATTCAATTCGATTCTTTTCGATTCGATTCGATTATTTTCAAATCGATTTGATTATTATCGATTATTTTCGATTTGATTCGATTCAATTCGATCATTATCGATTCGATTCTTTTCGATTCGATTCCGTTGTTTTCAAATCGATTCGATTGTTTTCAATTCTTTTCGATTCGATTCGATTCAATTCGATCATTTTTGATTCGATTAGATTCGATTATTTTTGCTTCGATTCCATTCGTTTCGAATATTTTGTATTCTTTTCCATTCGGTTCGAGTGTTTTCTATACGATTCAATTCTCTTCCATTCAATTCAATTCAATTCGATTATTTTCGATTCGAAACTTTTCAAATCGATTCTATTATTTTCGATTCTTTTCATTCGATTCGATTAAATTTGATCATTTTCGATTCGATTCGATTCTTTTTTATTCGATTCAATTATTTTCAATTCGATTCGATTCTTTTCGATTCTTTTCGAATCGATTCAATTCAATTCGATCAATTTTGATTCGTTTTGATTCTTTTTGATTCGTTTCGATTCAATTCAATCATTTTCAATTCGATTCGATTCTTTGCGATTCGATTCAATTATCATTCTTTTCGATTCGATTCGATCCAATTCAATCATTTTCTATTCGATTCGTTCTTTTCGATTCAATTCGATTATTTTCGAATCGATTCGAATATTTTCGATTCTTTTCGATTCGATTAGATTCTTTTTGATTCGATTCGATTTTTTTCGAAACAATTCGATTCTTTTCGATTCTTTTCGATTCGATTCGATTCAATTCGATTGTTTTCTATTCAATTCAATTCTTTTCGATTCGCTTGGATTATTTTCAAATCGATTCGATTATTTTCCATTCTTTTCGATTTGATGATTCAATTCGATTATTTTCGATTCGATTTGATTCTTTTCAATTCCATTCCATTCGATTCAATTCGAGTTTTTTCAAGTCGATTCGATTATTTTCGATTCGATTCATGTCAATTCAATTATTTTCGATTCTTTTCAAGTCGATTTGATTTGATTTGATTTGATGTGATTCTTTTCGATTCAATTCGATTCTTTTCGATTCGATTCGATTATTTTCAAATCGATTCGATTATTTTCGATTCTTTCGCTTCGATTCGATTCAATTAGTGTATTTTCGATTCGATTCGATTCTTTTCAATTCCATTCCATTCGATTCAATTCGACTTTTTTCGATTTGATTCGATTCTTTTCGATTCGATTCATGTCAATTCAATTATTTTCAATTCTATTCGAGTGGATTCGATTATTTTTGATTCTTTTCGATTTGATTTTATTCGATTTGATTCCTGTCGATTCAATTCGATTATTTTCAAATCGATTCGATTATTTTCGATTCTTTTCATTTGATTCGATTCAATTCGATCATTTTCGATTCGATTCGATTCTTTGGATTCGATTCAATTATTTTCAAATCGATTCGATTCTTTTCGATTCTTTTCGAATCGATTGTAATCAATTCAATCAATTTCGATTCGTTTCAATTCTTTTCATTTCGATTAGATTATTTTCGAATCCATTCTATTATTTTTGATTCTTTTCAATTCGATTCGATTCAATTTGATCATTTTCGATTCGATTAGATTCTTTTCAATTCGATTCGATTATTTTCCAATCGATTCGATTATTTTCGATTCTTTTCGAGTCGATTAGATTCTTTTCGATTTGATTCGATTTTTTTCAAATCGATTCGATTATTTTCAATTCTTTTTGATTCGATTCAATTAAATTCGATTTTTTTTGATTCAATTCGATTCTTTTCTATTCGATTCTGTTGTTTTCAAATCGATTCGATTGTTATCGATTCTTTTCGATTCGATTTGATTCAATTCGATCATTTTTGATTCGATTAGATTCGATTATTTTCGATTCCATTCGTTTCGAATATTTTGTATTCTTTTCGATTTGGTTCGAGTATTTTCTATATGATTCAATTCTCTTCCATTCAATTCAATTCAATTCGATTATTTTCGATTCGATTCAAATCTTTTCAAATCGATTCGAATATTTTCGATTCTTTTCATTCGATTCGATTCAATTCATTGTTTTCCATTCGATTTGATTCTTTTCGATTCAATTCGATTATTTTCAAATCCATTTGTTTATTGTCCAACTTTTCGAGTCGATTCGATTCAATTCCTTCATTTTCGATTCGATTCTTTGCGATTTGATTCAAGTGTTTTCGAATCGATTCATTTATTTTTGAATCTTTTCGATTCAATTCGATTCAATTCGATCATTTTCGATTCGATTAGATTCTTTTCGATTCGATTCGATTTTTTCGAATCGATTCGATTATTTTCAATTCTTTTCGATTTGATTCAATTAAATTCAATTTTTTTCAATTCAATTTGATTCTTTTCGATTCGATTCAATTATTTTGAAATCGATTTGATTATAATTGATTCTTTTCAATTCAATTCGATTCAATTCGATCATTATCGATTCGATTCGATTCTTTTCGATTCGATTCCGTTGTTTTCTAATCGATTCGATTGTTTTCAATTCTTTTCGATTCGATTCGATTCAATTCGATCATTTTTGATTCGATTCGATTCGATTATTTTCGTTTCGATTCCATTCGTTTCAAATATTTTGTATTCTTTTCGATTCGGTTCAAGTATTTTCTATACGATTCAATTCTCTTCCATTCAATTCGATTCAATTCGATTATTTTCGATTCGATTTGATTCTTTTCAAATCGATTCGAATATTTTCGATTCTTTTCATTCGATTCGATTAATTTGATCATTTTCGATTCGATTCAATTCTTTTTGATTCGATTGAATCATTTTCAAATCGATTCGATTATTTTCGATTCTTTTCATTCGATTCGATTCAATTTGATCATTTTCGATTTGATTCGATTCTTTTCGATTCGATTCAATCATTTTCAAATCGATTCAATTATTTTCGATTCTTTTCATTCGATTCGATTAAATTTGATCATTTTCGATTTGATTCGATTCTTTTTGATTCGATTCAATTATTTTCAAATCGATTCGATTCTTTTCGATTCTTTCGAATCGATTCAGTTCAATTCGATCAATTTTGATTCATTTTGACTCTTTTTGATTCGATTCGATCCAATTCGGTCATTTTCAGTTCGATTCGTTCTTTTCAATTCAGTTCGATTATTTTCGAATCGATTCGATTGTTTTCGATTCTTTTTGATTAGATTCTTTTCGATTCGATTCGATTTTTTTCGAATCGATTCGATTATTTTCGATTCTTTTCGATTCGATTCAATTAGATTGTTTTCAATTCAATTCGATTCTTTTCAATTCGCTTCGATTATTTTCAAATCGATTCAATTATTTTCCATTCTTTTCAATTCGATTCGATTCAATTCGATTATTTTAGATTTGATTTGATTCTTTTCAATTCCATTCCATTCGATTCAATTCGACTTTTTTCGATTCGATTTGATTATTTTGAAATCGATTTGATTATTTTCGATTCTTTTCGCTTTGATTCGATTCAATTAGAGTATTTTCGATTCGATTCGATTCTTTTCAATTCCATTCCATTCGATTCAATTCGACTGTTTTCGATTTGATTCGATTACTTTCGATTCGATTCATGTCAATTCAATTATTTTCGATTCTTTTCGAGTCGATTCGATTATTTTCGATTCTTTTCGATTTGAATTTATTCTATTCGATTCTTGTAGATTCAATTCGATTATTTTCAAATCGATTCGATTATTTTCGATTCTTTCATTTGATTCGATTCAATTGGATCATTTTCGATTCGATTCGATTCTTTTCGATTCAATTATTTTCTAATCGTTTCGATTCTTTTCGATTCTTTTCGAATCGATTCTAATCAATTCGATCAATTTTGATTCGTTTCAATTCTTTTCGTTTCGATTAGATTATTTTCGAATCGATTCGATTATTTTTTATTCTTTTCGATTCGATTCGATTCAGTTCGATCATTTTCGATTCCATTCGATTCTTTTTGATTCGATTCGATTATTTTCCAATCGATTCGATTCTTTTCGATTCTTTTGAGTCGATTAGATTCTTTTCGATTCGATTCAAATTTTTTCGAATCGATTCGATTATTTTCGATTCTTTTCCATTCGATTCGAGTCAATTCATTGTTTTCGATTCAATTCGATTCTTTTTGATTCAATTCGATTATTTTCAAATCGATTTGATTATTGTCGAATCTTTTCGGTTCGATTCGATTCGATTTAATTCGATCATTTTCGATTCGATTCGATTCTTTACGATTTGATTCGATTGTTTTTGAATCGATTCATTTATTTTTGAATCTCTTCGATTCGATTCAATTTGATCATTTTCGATTCGATTAGATCCTTTTCGATTCGATTCAATTTTTTTCGAATCGATTCGATTATTTTCAATTCTTTTCAATTCGATTCAATTAAATTCGATTTTTTTCGATTCAATTCTATTCTTTTCGATTCTATTCGATTATTTTCAAATCGATTTGATTATTATCGATTCTTTTCGATTCGATTCTATTCAGTTCGATCATTATCGATTCGATTCGATTCTTTTCGATTCGATTAGGTTGTTTTCAAATCAATTCGATTGTTTTCGATTCTTTTCGATTCAATTCGATTCAATTCGATCATTTTCGATTCGATTCGATTCTTTGTGATTCAATTCGATTGTTTTCGAATCAATTCGTTTATTTTTGAATCTTTTCGATTCGATTCGATTCAATTCGATCATTTTCGATTCGATTCGATTCTTTTCGATTCGATTCGATTTTTTTCGAATCGATTCGATTATTTTCAATTCTTTTCGATTCGATTCAATTAAATTCGATTTTTTTCGATTCTATTCGATCCTTTTCGATTCTATTCGATTATTTTCAAATCAATTTTATTATTATCGATTCTTTTCGATTCGATTCGATTCAATTCGATCATTATCGATTCGATTCGATTCTTTTCGATTCGATTCATTTGTTTTCAAATCAATTCGATTGTTTTCGATTCTTTTCAATTCGATTGGATTCAATTCGATCATTTTTGATTAGATTCGATTCGATTATTTTTGCTTCGATTCCATTCCTTTCGAATATTGTGTATTCTTTTCGATTCAGTTCGAGTATTTTCTATACGATTCTATTGTCTTCCATTCAATTCGATTCAATTCGATTATTTTCGATTCGATTCGATTCTTTTCAAATTGATTCGAATATTTTCGATTCTTTTCATTCAATTCGATTCAATGTGATCATTTTCGATTCGATTCGATTCTTTTAGATATGATTTGATCATTTTCTAATCGATTCGATTATTTTCGATTCTTTTCGATTCGATTCAATTATTTCAAATCGATTCGATTCTTTTCGATTCTTTTCGAATCGATTCAATTGAATTCGATAAATTTTGATTCGTTTCGATCCTTTTCGATTCAATTGGATTATTTTCAAATCGATTCGATTATTTTTGATTTTTTTCGTTTCGATTCGATTCAATTAGAGTATTTTCGATTTGATTCGATTCTTTTCAATTCCATTCCATTTGATTGATTTCGACTTTTTTCGATTCAATTCAATTATTTTCGATTAGATTCATGTCAATTCAATTATTTTCGATTCTATTGGAGTCGATTCGATTATTTTCGATTATTTTTGATTCGATTCGATTCATTTAGAGTATTTTTGATTCGATTCAATTCTTTTCAATTCCATTCCTTTTGATTCAATTCGTCTTTTTTCGAATCGATTCGATTATTTTCGATTCTTTTCCATTCGATTCGATTCAATTAATTGTTTTCGATTCGATTCTATTCTTTCCAATTCGATTCAATTATTTTCAAATCGATTTGATTATTGTCGATTCGTTTCAATTCGATTCGATTCAATTCGATCATTTTCGATTCGATTCGATTCTTTGCGATTTGATTCGATTGTTTTCAAATCGATTCATTTATTTTTGAATCCTTTTGATTCGATTCGATTCAATTCGATCATTTTCGATTCGATTCGATTCTTTTGGATTCGATTCAATTTTTTTCGAATCGATTCGATTATTTTCAATTCTTTTTGATTCGATTCAATTAAATTCGATTTTTTTCGATTCAATTCGATTCTTTTTGATTCGATTCGATTATTTTCAAATCGATTTGATTATTATCGATTCTTTTCGATTTAATTCGATTCAATTAGATCATTATCGATTCGATTCAATTCTTTTCGATTCGATGCAGTGGTTTTCAAATCGATTCGATTGTTTTCGATACTTTTCGATTCGATTCGATTCAATTTGATCATTTTTGATTCGATTCGATTATTTTCACTTCGATTCCATTCGTTTCGAATATTTTGTATTCTTTTCGATTCGGTTCAAGTATTTTCTATACGATTCAATTCTCTTCCATTCAATTCGATTCAATTAGATTATTTTTGATTCGATTCGATTCTTTTCAAATCGATTTGAATATTTTTGATTCTTTTCATTCGGTTTGATTGAATTTGATCATTTTTGATTCGATTCTTTTCGATTCGATTCGATCATTTTCAAATCAATTCGGTTCTTTTCGATTCTTTTCAAATCTATTCAATCAATTCGATCAATTTTGATTCATTTCGATTCTTTTTGATTCGATTCGATTCAATTCAATCATTTTCGATTCGATTCGATTCTTTGCGATTCGATTCAATTATTTTCAAAAGGATTCGATTATTTTTGATTCTTTTCGATTTGATTTGATCCAATTCGATCATTTTCGATTCGATTCGTTCTTTTCGATTCAATTGGATTATTTTCAAATCGATTCGTTTATTTTCCATTCTTTTCGATTCGATTCGATTCAATTCGATTATTTTCGATTCGATTTGATTCTTTTCAATTCCATTCCATTCGATTCAATTCAAGTTTTTTCGAGTCGATTCGATTATTTTCGATTCGATTCATGTCAATTTATAATTTTCGATTCTTTTTGAGTTGATTCGATTATTTTCGATTCTCTTCAATTTGATTTGATTCGATTTGAATCTTTTCAATTCAATTAGATTCTTTTCGATTCGATTCGTTTATTTTCAAATCGATTCGATTATTTTCGATTCTTTTCGATTCGATTCGATTCAATTAGAGTATTTTTGATTCGATTCGATTCTTTTCAATTCCATTCCATTTGATTCAATTCGACTTTTTTCGATTCGATTCGATTATTTTCGATTGGATTCATGTCAATTCAATTATTTTCGATTCTATCCGAGTCGATTCGATTATTTTTGATTCTTTTCGATATGATTTTATTCGAATTGAATTCGATTCTTTTCGATTTGCTTCGATTATTTTCAAATTGATTTGATTATTGTCGATTCTTTTCGATTCGATTCAATTCGATCATTTTCGATTCGATTCGATTCTTTGCGATTTGATTCAATTGTTTCCAATCGATTCGTTTATTTTTTAATCTTTTCGATTCGATTCGATTCAATTTGATCATTTTCGATTCGATTAGATTCTTTTCGATTCGATTCGATTTTTTTCGAATCGATTCGATTATTTTCAATTCTTTTCGATTCGATTCAATTAAATTCGATTTTTTTCGATTCAATTCGATTCTTTTCGATTCGATTCGTTTATTTTCAAATCGATTTGATTATTATTGATTCTTTTCGATTCGATTCGATTCAATTCGATCATTATCGATTCGATTCGATTCTTTTCGATTCGATTCAGTTGTTTTCAAATCGATTCGATTGTTTTCAATTGTTTTCGATTCGATTCGATTCAATTCAATCATTTTTGATTCGATTCGATTTGATTCTTTTCAATTCCATTCCATTGGATTCAATTCGACTTTTTTGTATTCGATTCGATTATTTTCGATTCGATTCATGTCAATTTAATTATTTTCAATTCTATTCGAGTCGATTCGATTATTTTAGATTCTTTTTGATTTGATTTTATTCGATTCGATTCTTTTCGATTCGATTCCATTGTTTTCAAATCGATTCAATTGTTTTCGATTCTTTTCGATTCAATTCGATTCAATTCGATCATTTTTGATTCGATTCGATTCGATTATTTTCGCTTCGATTCCATTCGTTTCGAATATTTTGTATTCTTTTCGATTCGGTTCGAGTATTTTCTATACGATTGAATTCTCTTCCATTCAATTCGATTCAATTCGATTATTTTCGATTCGATTCGATTCTTTTCAAATCGATTTGAATATTTTCGATTCTTTTCATTCGATTCGATTCAATTTGATCATTTTCGATTCGATTCGATTCTTTTAGATTCGATTCGATCATTTTCAAATCGATTCGATTATTTTCGATTCTTTTCATTCGATTCGATTCAATTTGATCATTTTCGATTCGATTCGATTCTTTTCGATTCTTTTCGAATCGATTCAATTGAATTCGATCAATTTTGATTCGTTTCGATTCTTTTTGATTCGATTCGATTCAATTCAATCATTTTCGATTCGATTCGATTCTTTGCGATTCGATTCGATTTTTTTCGAATCGATTCGATTATTTTTGATTCTTTTCAATTCGATTTAATTCTTCTCGGTTCGATTCGATTTTTTTCGAATCAATTCGATTATTTTCGATTCTTTTCGATTCGATTCGATTCAATTCGATTGTTTTCGATTCAATTCGATTCTTTGCGATTCGAACCGATTATTTTCTAATCAATTTGATTATTTTTCATTCTTTTCGATTCGATTTGATTCAATTCGATCATTATCGATTCGATTCGATTCTTTCAATTCGATTCAGTTGTTTTCGAATCGATTCGATTGTTTTCGATTCTTTCAATTCGATTCGATTCAATTCGATCATTTTTGATTGGATTCGATTATTTTCGCTTCGATTCCATTCATTTCGAATATTTTGGATTCCTTTCGATTCGGTTCGAGTATTTTCTATACGATTCAATTCTCTTCCATTCAATTCGATTCAATTCGATTATTTTCGATTCAATTCGATTCTTTTCAATTCCATTCCTTCGATTCAATTCGATTTTCATCGATTCGATTCGATTATTTTCAAATCGATTCGATTATTTTCGATTCGATTCGATTCAATTCGATTGTTTTCGATTCTTTTCGATTCGCTTCGATTGTTTTCAAATCGATTCGATTATTTTCCATTCTTTTCGATTCAATTCGATTATTTTCGATTCGATTTGATTCTTTTCAATTCCATTCCATTCGATTCAATTCGACTTTTTTCGATTTGATTCAATTATTTTCGATTCGATTCATGTCAATTCAATTATTTTCGATTCTTTTTGAGTCGATTCGATTATTTTCGATTCTCTTCGATTTGATTTGATTCGATTTGTTTATTTCGATTCAATTCGATTCCTTTCGATTCGATTGGATTATTTTCAAATCGATTTGATTATTTTCGATTTTTTTCGTTTCGATTCGATTCAATTAGAGTATTTTCGATTCGATTCGATTCTTTTCAATTCCATTCCTTTTGATTGAATTCGACTTTTTTCGATTCAATTCAATTATTTTCGATTAGAATCATGTCAATCCAATTATTTTCGATTCTATTGGAGTCCATTCGATTATTTTCGATTATTTTCGATTCGATTCGATTCATTTAGAGTATTTTCGATTCGATTCGATTCTTTTCAATTCCATTCCTTTTGATTCAATTCGACTTTTTTCGAATCGATTCGATTATTTTCGATTCTTTACCATTCGATTCGATTCGATTCATTGTTTTCGATTCGATTCTATTCTTTTCGATTCGATTCGATTATTTTCATTTCGATTTGATTATTTTCGATTATTTTCAATTCGATTCGATTCAATTCGAACATTTTCGATTCGATTCGATTCTTTGCGATTTGATTCGATTGTTTTCAAATCGATTCGTTTATTTTTGAATCTTTTTGATTCGATTCGATTCAATTCGATCATTTTCGATTCAATTAGATTCTTTTGGATTCGATTCGATTTTTTTCGAATCGATTCGATTATTTTCAATTCTTTTTGATTCGATTCAATTAAATTCGATTTTTTTCGATTCAATTAGATTCTTTTCGATGCGATTCGATTATTTTCAAATCGATTTGATTATTATCGATTCTTTTCAATTCGATTCGATTCAATTCGATCATTATCGATTCGATTCGATTCTTTCCGATTCGATGCAGTGGTTTTCAAATCGATTCGATTGTTTTCGATACTTTTCGATTCGATTCGATTCAATTCGATCATTTTGATTCGATTCGATTCGATTATTTTCGCTTCGATTCCATTCGTTTCGAATATTTTGTATTCTTTTTGATTCGGTTCAAGTATTTTCTATACGATTCAATTCTCTTCCATTCAATTCGATTCAATTCGATTATTTTCGATTCAATCCGATTCTTATCAAATCGATTTGAATATTTTCGATTCTTTTCATTCGATTCGATTGAATTTGATCATTTTTGATTCGATTCTTTTCGATTCGATTCGATCATTTTCAAATCGATTCGATTATTTTCGATTCTTTTCATTCGATTCGATTCAATTTGATTATTTTCCATTCGATTCGATTCTTTTAGATTCGATTCGATCTTTTTCAAATCGATTCGATTATTTTCGATTCTTTTCATTCGATTCGATTCAATTTGATCATTTTCGATTCGATTCGATTCTTTTCGATTCTTTTCAAATCGATTCAATCAATTCGATCAATTTTGATTCATTTCGATTCTTTTTGATTCGATTCGATTCAATTCAATCATTTTCGATTCGATTCGATTCTTTGCGATTCGATTCAATTATTTTCAAAAGGATTCGATTATTTTTGATTCTTTTCGATTCGATTCGATCCAATTCGATCATTTTCGATTCGATTCGTTCTTTTCGATTCAATTGGATTATTTTCAAATCGATTCGTTTATTTTCCATTCTTTTCGATTCAATTCGATTCAATTCGATTATTTTCGATTCGATTTGATTCTTTTCAATTCCATTCCATTCGATTCAATTCGAGTTTTTTCGAGTCGATTCGATTATTTTCGATTCGATTCTTGTCAATTTATAATTTTCGATTCTTTTTGAGTCGATTCGATTATTTTCGATTCTCTTCGATTTGATTTGATTCGATTTGATTCTTTTCAATTCCATTAGATTCTTTTCCATTCGATTAGTTTATTTTCAAATTGATTCGATTATTTTCCATTCTTTTCGATTCGATTCGATTCAATTAGAGTATTTTTGATTCGATTCAATTCTTTTCAATTCCATTCCATTTGATTCAATTCGACTTTTTTCGATTCGATTCGATTATTTTCGATTGGATTCATGTCAATTCAATTATTTTCGATTCTATCCGAGTCGATTCGATTATTTTCGATTCTTTTCGATATGATTTTATTCGAATTGAATCTTTTTGATTCAATTCGATTCTTTTCGATTTGCTTCGATTATTTTCAAATTGATTTGATTATTGTCGATTCTTTTCCATTCGATTCGATTCAATTCGATCATTTTCGATACGATTCGATTCTTTGCGATTTGATTCAATTGTTTCCAATCGATTCGTTTATTTTTGAATCTTTTCAATTCGATTCGATTCAATTTGATCATTTTCGATTCGATTAGATTCTTTTCGATTCGATTCGATTTTTTTCAAATCGATTCGATTATTTTCAATTCTTTTCGATTCAATTCAATTAAATTCGATTTTTTTCAATTCAATTCGATTCTTTTCGATTCGATTCGTTTATTTTCAAATCGATTTGATTATTATCGATTCTTTTCGATTCGATTCGATTCAATTTGATCATTATCGATTCGATTCGGTTCTTTTCGATTCGATTCAGTTGTTTTCAAATCGATTCGATTGTTTTCGTGTTTTCGATTTGATTCGATTCAATTCGGTCATTTTTGATTCGATTCGATTTGATTCTTTTCAATTCCATTCCATTGGATTCAATTCGACTTTTTTCGATTCGATTCGATTATTTTCGATTCGATTCATGTCAATTCAATTATTTTCAATTCTTTTCGAGTCGATTCGATTATTTTAGATTCTTTTCGATTTGATTTTATTCGATTCGATTCTTGTCGATTCGATTCGATTTTTTTCGAATCGATTCGATTAATGTCGATTCTTTTCGATTCGATTCGATTCAATTCGATCATTTTTGATTCAATTCGATTCTTTTCGATTCGATTCGATTCAATTCGATCATTATCGATTCGATTCGATTCTTTTCGATTCGATTCCATTGTTTTCAAATCGATTCAATTGTTTTCGATTCTTTTCGATTCGATTCGATTCAATTCGATCATTTTTGATTCGATTCGATTCGATTATTTTCGCTTCGATTCCATTCGTTTCGAATATTTTGTATTCTTTTCGATACGGTTCGAGTATTTTCTATACGATTGAATTCTCTTCCATTCAATTCGATTCAATTCGATTATTTTCGATTCGATTCGATTCTTTTCAAATCGATTTGAATATTTTCGATTCTTTTCATTCGATTCGATTCAATTTGATCATTTTCGATTCGATTCGATTCTTTTAGATTCGATTCGATCTTTTTCAAATCGATTCGATTATTTTCGATTCTTTTCATTCGATTCGATTCAATTTGATCATTTTCGATTCGATTCGGTTCTTTTCGATTCTTTTCAAATCGATTCAATTGAATTCGATCAATTTTGATTCGTTTCGATTCTTTTTGATTCGATTCGATTCAATTCAATCATTTTCGATTCGATTCGATTCTTTGCGATTCGATTCGATTGTTTTCGAATCGATTCGATTATTTTTGATTCTTTTCGATTCGATTTGATTCTTCTCGGTTCCATTCGATTTTTTTCGAATCAATTCGATTCTTTTCGATTCTTTTCGATTCGATTCGATTCAATTCGATTGTTTTCGATTCAATTCGATTCTTTGCGATTCGACTCGATTATTTTCTAATCAATTTGATTATTTTTCATTCTTTTCGATTCGATTTGATTCAATTCGATCATTATCGATTCGATTCGATTCTTTCGATTCGATTCAGTTGTTTTCGAATCGATTGTTTTCGATTCTTTCAATTCGATTCGATTCAATTCGATCATTTTTGATTGGATTCGATTATTTTCGCTTCGATTCCATTCATTTCGAATATTTTGGATTCCTTTCGATTCGGTTCGAGTATTTTCTATACGATTCAATTCTCTTCCATTCAATTCGATTCAATTCGATTATTTTCGATTCGTTTCGATTCTTTTCAATTCCATTCCTTTGATTCAATTCGATTTTCATCGATTCGATTCGATTATTTTCAAATCGATTCGATTATTTTCGATTCGATTCGATTCAATTCAATTGTTTTCGATTCTTTTCGATTCGCTTCGATTGTTTTCAAATCGATTCGATTATTTTCCATTCTTTTCGATTCGATTCGATTCAATTCGATTATTTTCGATTCGATTTGATTCTTTTCAATTCCATTCCATTCGATTCAATTCGACTTTTTTCGATTTGATTCAATTATTTTCGATTCGATTCATGTCAATTCAATTATTTTCGATTCTTTTTGAGTCGATTCGATTATTTTCGATTCTCTTCGATTTGATTTGATTCGATTTGTTTATTTCGATTCAATTCGATTCCTTTCGATTCGATTGGATTATTTTCAAATCGATTCGATTATTTTCGATTTTTTTCGTTTCGATTCGATTCAATTAGAGTATTTTCGATTCGATTCGATTCTTTTCAATTCCATTCCTTTTGATTGAATTCGACTTTTTTCGATTCAATTCAATTATTTTCGATTAGAATCATGTCAATCCAATTATTTTCGATTCTATTGGAGTCCATTCGATTATTTTCGATTATTTTCGATTCGATTCGATTCATTTAGAGTATTTTCGATTCGATTCGATTCTTTTCAATTCCATTCCTTTTGATTCAATTCGACTTTTTTCGAATCGATTCGATTATTTTCGATTCTTTACCATTCGATTCGATTCGATTCATTGTTTTCGATTCGATTCTATTCTTTTCGATTCGATTCGATTATTTTCATTTCGATTTGATTATTGTCGATTCTTTTCAATTCTATTTGATTCAATTCGAGCATTTTCGATTCGATTCGATTCTTTGCGATTTGATTCGATTGTTTTCAAATCGATTCGTTTATTTTTGAATCTTTTCGATTCGATTCGATTCAATTCGATCATTTTCGATTCGATTAGATTCTTTTGGGTTCGATTCGATTTTTTTCAAATCGATTCGATTATTTTCAATTCTTTTTGATTCGATTCAATTAAATTCGATTTTTTTCGATTCAATTAGATTCTTTTCGAAGCGATTCGATTATTTTCAAATCGATTTGATTATTATCGATTCTTTTCGATTCGATTCGATTCAATTCGATCATTATCGATTCAATTCGATTCTTTCCGATTCGATGCAGTGGTTTTCAAATCGATTCGATTGTTTTCGATACTTTTCGATTCGATTCGATTCAATTCGATCATTTTTGATTCGATTCGATTCGATTATTTTCGCTTCGATTCCATTCGTTTCGAATATTTTGTATTCTTTTCGATTCGGTTCAAGTATTTTCTATACGATTCAATTATCTTCCATTCAATTCGATTCAATTCGATTATTTTCGATTCGATTCGATTCTTTTCAAATCGATTTGAATATTTTCGATTCTTTTCATTCGATTCGATTGAATTTGATCATTTTTGATTCGATTCTTTTCGATTTGATTCAATCATTTTCAAATCGATTCGGTTCTTTTCGATTCTTTTCGAATCGATTCAATCAATTCGATCAATTTTGATTCATTTCGATTCTTTTTGATTTGATTCGATTCAATTCAATCATTTTCGATTCGATTCGATTCTTTGCGATTCGATTCAATTATTTTCAAAAGGATTCGATTATTTTTGATTCTTTTCGATTTGATTCGATCCAATTCGATCATTTTCGATTCGATTCGTTCTTTTTGATTCAATTCGATTATTTTCAAATCGATTCGTTTATTTTCCATTCTTTTCGATTCGATTCGATTCAATTCGATTATTTTCGATTCGATTTGATTCTTTTCAATTCCATTCCATTCGATTCAATTCGAGTCTTTTCGAGTCGATTCGATTATTTTCGATTCGATTCATTTCAATTTATTATTTTTGATTCTTTTTGAGTCGATTCGATTATTTTCGATTCTCTTCGATTTGATTTGATTCGATTTGATTCTTTTCAATTCAATTAGATTCTTTTCGATTCGATTCGTTTATTTTCAAATCGATTCGATTATTTTCGATTCTTTTCGATTCGATTCGATTCAATTAGAGTATTTTCGATTCGATTCGATTCTTTTCAATTCCATTCCATTTGATTCAATTCGACTTTTTTCGATTCGATTCGATTATTTTCAATTGGATTCATGTCAATTCAATTATTTTCGATTCTATCCGAGTCGATTCGATTATTTTCGATTCTTTTCGATATGATTTTATTCGAATTGAATCTTTTCGATTCAATTCGATTCTTTTCGATTTGGTTCGATTATTTTCAAATTGATTTGATTATTGTCGATTCTTTTCGATTCGATTCGATTCAATTCGATCATTTTCGATTCGATTTGATTCTTTGCGAATTGATTCAATTGTTTCCAATCGATTCGTTTATTTTTTAATCTTTTCGATTCGATTCGATTCAATTTGATCATTTTCGATTCGATTAGATTCTTTTCGATTCGATTCAATTTTTTTCGAATTGATTCGATTATTTTCAATTCTTTTCGATTTGATTCAATTAAATTCGATTTTTTTCGATTCAATTCGATTCTTTTCGATTCGATTCGTTTATTTTCAAATCGATTTTATTATTATCGATTCTTTTCGATTCGATTCAATTCAATTCGATCATTATCGATTCGATTCGATTCTTTTCGATTCGATTCAGTTGTTTTCAAATCGATTCGATTGTTTTCGATTCTTTTCGATTCAATTCGATTCAATTCAATCATTTTTTATTCGATTCAATTTGATTCTTTTCAACTCCATTCCATTGGATTCAATTCGACTTTTTTCGAATCGATTCGATTATTTTCGATTCGATTCATGTCAATTCAATTATTTTCAATTCTATTCGAGTCGATTCGATTATTTTAGATTCTTTTCGATTTGATTTTATTCGATTCGATTCTTGTCGATTCGATTCGATTTTTTTCGAATCAATTCGATTATTGTCGATTCTTTTCGATTCGATTCGATTCAATTCGATCATTTTTGATTCAATTCGATTCTTTTCGATTCGATTCGATTGTTTTTGAATCGATTTGTTTATTTTTGAATCTTTTCGATTCGATTCGATTCAATTCGATCATTTTCGATTCGATTCGATTCTTTTCGATTCGATTTGACTTTTTTCGAATCGATTGGATTATTTTCAATTCTTTTTGATTCGATTCAATTAACCCTAAACCTAACCATAACCCATACCCTAACCCTAACCCGCACCTAAACCTAACCCTAACCCGTACCCTAACCCTAACCCGTAACCTAAACCTAACCCTAACCCGTACCCTAACCCTAACCCTAACTCTAACCCTATCAGTACACTAACCCTAACACTAACCCTAACACTAACCCTAACCGGTACTCAAACCCTAAACCTAACCCTAAACCTAACCCTAACCCGTACTCTAACCCTAACCCGTACCCTAACACTAACCCTTACAGTAACCCTAAACCTAACCTGTACCCTAAACCTAAACGTAACCCGTACCCGTACCCAAACCCTAACCCTAACACGTACCCTAACCCTAACCCTAACCCTAACCCGCACACTAAACCTAACCCTAACCCTAGACCTAACACGTAAACTAAACCTATCCCATACCGAAACCTTAACCCTAACCCATACCGTAACCCTAACACTAACCCTAACCCTAACCCTAATATTAACCCTAACCCTAACCCGTACACTAACCCTAACACGAACCCTAACCCGTACCCTAACCCTACCCGTAGCCTAACCATAACTCTAACCCTAACCCCTAACCCTAACCCTAACCCTTACCCTAACCCGTACCCAAACAGTAAACCTAACCCGTACACTAACACTAACCGAAACCCGTACTCTAACCCTAACCCTAACCCTAACCCGCACCTTAAACTTAACCCTAAACCTAAACCAACCATAACCCTTATACGTAACCTAAACCTAACCCATACCCTAACCCTAAACCTAACCTTAACCGTAAGCCTAACCTGTACCCTAACCCTAAACTAACCCATACCCTAAACCCAACCCTAAACCTAACCCGTACTCTAACACTAACCCTAACCCTAACCCTGACCGTAAACCTAACCCTAACCCGTACCCTAACCCTAACCCGTAACCTAAACCAAAACCTAACCCTAACGTTAACCCGTACGCTAACCCTATCCCGTACCCTGAACCTAACCCTAAACCGTATCCTAACCCTAAATCTAACCCTAAGCCTAACCCGTACATTAAACCTAACCCTAAACCTAACACTAACCCTACCCCGTACTTTAACCCTAACCCTAACCCTAAACCTAACCCTAACCCGTACCCTAACACTAACCCATAACCTAAACATAACCCTAACCCTAAACTTAACCCGTATGCTAACCCTATCCCATACCCTGAACCTAACCCTAACCCGTATCCTAAACCTAAACCTAACCCTAAGCCTAACCCGTACATTAACCCTAACCCTAACCCTAACACTCACCCTACCCCATACTTTAACCCTAACCCTAACCCAAACCCTAAACCTAACCTTAACCCGTACCCTATCCCTAACACGTACCGTAACCCTAACCCTAAACCTAACCCGCACACTAAACCTAACACTAACCCTAGACCTAACACGTACACTAACCCTATCCTGTACCGTACTAAACCTAACCCTAACCCGTACCCTAAACTACCCGTAGCCTAACCCTAACCCTAACTCTAACCCTAACCCTAACCCTAACTGTACTCTAACCCTAACCCTAACCCTCACCCTAACCCTAACCCGTACTGTAAACCTAACCCGTACCATAACCCTAAACCTAACCCGTACCCAAACCCTAACCCTAACTCATACCCTAACCCTAACCCTAACCCTGACCCTAAACCTAACCCTGGCCTGTACCCTAACCCTAACCCTAACCCTAAAGCTAACACTGACCCTAACCCTAACCCTTACCCGTACCCTAAGCCTAACCCATACCCTAACCCTAAACCTAATCCTACCCTAACCCTAACCTGTACCCTAAACCTAACCCTAACCCTTGACCTAACCCGTACCCAATCCTATTCCGTAACCTAACCCTAACCCTAACCCGTACCCAAACCCTAACAGTAACCTTTACCCATACCCTAGCGCTAATCCTAACCCTAAACCTAACTCTAACCCGTACCCTAAACCTAAACCTAACCCTAAACCTAACGATAACCCTTACCCGTACCCTAACCCTAACACATACCCTAACCCTAACCCTAAACTTAACCGTAACCCTGACTCTTAACCTAACCCTAAACTAACCAGTAGCCTAACCCCAACCCTAAACCTAACCCGTACCATAACCCTATCCCTAACCCTAACCCTGACCCTAAATCTAACCGTATCCCGTAACCTAAACCTAACCCAAACCCTAAACTTAACCTGTATGCTAACCGTATCCCGTACCATAAACCTAACCCTAACCCGTACCCTAAACCTAACCCAAACCCTATCTGTACTCTAACCCTAACCCTAACCCTAAACCTCACCCTAACGCTAACCCATACTGTAAATCTAACCCGTACCATAACCCTAACTCCAACCCGTACCATAGCCCTAACCCTAACTCGTACACTAACACTAACCCTAATCCTGACCCTAACCTTAACACTAACCTGTACCCTAAACCTAACCCATTCCGTAACCCTTAGCCTAACCCTAACCCATGCCCTAAACCTAAACCTAACCCTAACTCGTACCCTAAGCCTAACCCTAATCCTGACCCTATCCCTAAACCTAACCTGTACCCTATGCCTAACCCATACACTAACCCTAACCCTAAACCTAACCCTTCCCCTAACCCAAACCCTAAACCTAACCCTAACCCTTGACCTAACCCGTACCCAACCCTATCCCGTACACTGACCCTAACCCTAACCCGTACCCAAACACCAACAGTAACCCTAACCCATACCATAGCGCTAACCCTAACCCTAACCCTAACCCTAACCCTAACTGTAACACTAACCCGTACTCTAACCCTAAACCTAACCCTAACCAGGACTATAACCCTAAATCTAACCCTAACTGTAAACCTAACCCTAAGCCGTACAGTAAACCTAACCCCTACCCTAACCCTAACACTAACCCTGACACTAACCCTAACCCTAACCCGTACCCTAAGCCTAACCCATACCCTAACCCTAACCCTAAACTATCCCTAACCCTAACCCGTACCCTAAACCTAACCTTATCCCTTGACATAACCCGTACCCAACCCTATCCCGTAACCTAACCCTAACCCTAACCCGTACCCAAACCCTAACAGCAACCCTAACCCATACCCTAGTGCTAACCCTATCCCTAACCCTAACCCTAAACCGCACCCTAAACCTAAACATAAGCCTAACCCTAACCCTAACCATAACCCTTACCTGTACCCTAACACTAACCCATACCCTAACCCTAACCCTAACCTTAACCGTAACCCTGACCCGTACCCTAAACCTAAAACTAACCCGTACCCTAAGCCCAACCTTAACCCTAACCCTTACCCTAACCCTAACCCTAACCCTAACCCTGACCTATACCTAACCCTAACCCGTACCCTAACCCAAACCCGTAACCTAAACCTAACCCAAATCCTAAACTTAAAACGTACGCTAACCCTATCCGGTACCCTAAACCTAACCTTAACCCTTACCCTAACCCTATCCCTAACCCTAACCCGTTCCGTACACTAACCCTAACCCTAACCCTAACACTAACCCTAAACCATACTCTAACCCTAAACCTAACCCTAAACCTAACCCTAACCCGAACTCTAAACCTAACCCGTACCCTAACACTAACCCTAACCCTAACACTAACCCTAACCCGTACTCTAACCCTAAACCTAAACCTAACTTTAACCCTAACCCGTACTATAACCCTAACCCTAACGCTAACCCTAACCCTAACCCGCACCTAAACTTAACCCTAATCCGTACCCTAACGCTAACCCTAACCCTATCCGTACACTAACCCTAATCCTAACACTAACTCTAACCCTAACCCGTACTCTTACCCTAAACCTAACCCTAACCCAGACTATAACCCTAACTCTAACCCTAACCCTAAACCTAACCCTAACCCGTACAGTAAAACTAACCCGTACCCTAACCCTAACCCTAACCCTGACCCTGACCCTAACCCTAACCCGTATCCTAAGCCTAACCCATACCCTAACCCTAACCCTAAACCATCACTAACCCTAACCCGTACCCTAAACCTAACCCTATCCCTTGACCTAACCTGTACCCAACCCAATCCCGTAACCTAACCCTAACCCTAACCCGTAACCAAACCCTAACAGTCACCCTAACCCATACCCTAGCGCTAACCCTAAACCTAACCCTAACCCTAACCTGCACCCTAAACCTAAACCTAACCCTAACCCTAACCTTAAGCCTTACCCGTACCCATACCCTAAAAAAAACCCGTACCCTAACCACAACCCAAACCCTAACCTGTACCCTAACCCTAACCCTAACCCTAACCCTAACCCTCACCTATACCTAACCCTAACCCGTACCCTAACCCTAACCCGTAACCTAAACCTAACCTTAACCCTAAACTTCACCCGTACACTAACCCTATCCCGTACCCTAAACCTAAACCTAACCCGTACCCTAACCCTAACCATAACCCTAACCCTATCCGTACACTAACCCTAACCCTAAACCGAAACCTAACACTAATCCTAAACCGTACTCTAACCCTAAACCTAACCCTAAACCTAAACCTAACCAAAACTCTAACCCTAACCCGTACCCTAACACTAACCCTAACCGTAAAACTAACCCTAACCCGTACTCTAAACCTAAACCTAACCCTAAACCTAACCCTAAACCTAACCCCACCCGAACTCTAAACCTAAATCGTACCCTAACACTAACCATAACCCTAACACTAACCCTAACCCGTACTCTAACCCTAAACCTAACACTAACTCTAACCCTAACCAGTACTATAACCCTAACACTAACGCTAACCCTAACCCTAACCCACACCTAAACTTAACCCTAACCTCGTAACCTAACGCTAACCCTAACCATATCCGTACACTAACCCTAACCCTAACCCTAACACTAACACTAACACTAACCCTAACCCGTACTCTTACCCTAAACCTAACCCTAACCCGGACTATAACCCTAACTCTAACCCTACCCTAACCCAAACCCTAACCCTGACCCTAACCCTAACCCTAACCAGTACCCTAAGCCTAACCCATACCCTAACCCGTACCCTAAACCATCACTAACCCTAACCCGTACCCTAAACCTAACCTTATCCTTGACCTAACCCGTACCCAACCCTATCCTGTACCATAAACCTAACCCTAACCCGTACCCTAACCCTAACCCTAACCCTAATCCTATCCATACCCTAAACCTAACCCTAATCCTAACCCTATCCGTACACTAACCCTAACCCTAACTCTAAACCTAACACTAACCCTAACCGTACTCTAACCCTAACCCTAACACTAAACCTATCCCTAACCCGAACTCTAACCCTAACCGGTGCCCTAACATTGACCCTAACACTAACCCTAACCCGTACTCTAACCCTAAACCTAACCCTAACTCTAACCCTAACCCGTACTATAACCCTAACCCCAACACTAACCCTAACCCTAACCCAACTCTAACCCTATCCCGTAGCTTAACCCTAACTCTAACACTAACCCCTAACCCTAAATCTTACCCTAACCCTTAATCTAACCTGTACCCAAACGGTAAACCTAACCCGTACCCTAACACTAACCCAAACCCGTACTCTAACCATAACACTAACCCTAACCCTGAACCGCACCCTAAACTTAACCCTAACACTAACTCTAACCATAACCCTTAACCGTACCCTAACCCTAACCCACACCCTAACCCTATCCCTAACTTTAACCGTAACCCTAACCTATACCCTAAACCTAAAACTAACCTGTACCCTAACCCCAACCCTAACCCTAACCCATACCCTAACACTAAACCTAACCCTAACCCTGACCCTAAACCTACCCTAACCTGTACTCTAACCCTAACCAGTAACCTGAACCTAACCCTATCCCTAAACTTAACCTGTAGGCTAACCCTATCCCGTACACTAAACCTAACGCTAATCCGTAACCTAACCCTAAACCTAACCCTAAGCCTAACCCGTACATTAAAGCTAAACCTAACGCTAACACTAAACCTACCCCGTACTCTAACCCTAACCATAACCCTGAACCTAACCCTAACCCGTACCCTAAACCTAACCCTAACCCTTTCCCTAACCATAACACTAACCCTAACCCGTACCTAATCCAAAACCTAACCTTACCCCTAACCGTACTCTAACCCTAACACTAACCTTCACACTAACCCTAACCAGTACTGTAACCCTAACCCGTAACATAATGCTAACCCTAATCGTACACTAACCCTAACCCTAACTCGTACCCTAATGTTAACCCTGACCCTAAACCTAAACCATACCCTAAACCTAACCCGTACCCTAACCCTAACCCTAACGCTAACCCGTACCCTAAACCTAACCCTAACACTAATTCGTACCCTAACCCTAACCCTAACCCTGCCCCTAACCCTAACCCTAACCCGTACCCTAAACCTAACCCTAACCCTTGACCTAACCCGTACCCAACCCTATCCCGTACCTTTACCCTAACCCTAACCCGTACCCAAACTCTACAGAAAACCTAACCCATGACCTAGCGCTAATCCTAACCCTAACCCTAAGCCTAACCCGCACCCATACCCTAACACTAACCCTAGCCCTAACCCTGACCCTCAACCTAACCCTAACCCGTACATTAACCCTAACCCGCACCCTAACCCGCACCCTAAACCTAACCCTAACCAGTACCCTATCGCTAACCCGTAACCTAACCTTAAACCTATCCCTAAGCCTAACACGTACATTAACCCTAACCCTAACCCTAACACTAACCCTACCCCGTACTTGAACCCTAAACCTAACCCTAACCCTAACCCTTGCCCTAACCCTAAACCTAACCTTTTCCCTAAACCTAACACTAACCCTAACCCGTACTCTAACCCTAACCCTAACCCTAAACCTAACTGTACTCTAACCCTAACCCTAAGCCTCAACCTATCCCTAACCCATACTGTATCCCTAACCCGTAAAATAACCCTAACCCTAACCCGTACCCTAACCCTAACCCTAACTCGTAGCGTAACCCTAAACCTAACCCTAACCATAACCCGTACCCTAACCTAAACTGTATCCTAAACCTAACCCTAACCTTAACGTGTACCCTAAACCTAACCCTAACCCTAACTCATACCCTAACCCTAACCCTAATCCTAAACCTAACCCTAACCCGTACCCTAAACCTAAACCTAACCCTTGACCTAACCCGTACCCAACCCTATCTCGTACCCTAACTTAACCCTAACACGTACCCAAACCCTAACAGTAACCCTAACTCATAGCCTAGAGCTAAACCTAACCCTAACCCTAAGCCTAACCTGCACCCTAAATCTAAACATAACCCTAACCCTAACCATAACCCTTACCCGTACCCTAACCCTAACCCATACCCTAACTCTAACCCTAACTTTAACCGTAACACTAACCCGTACCCTAACCCTAAAACTAACCCGTACCCTAATCCCAACCCTAACCCTAACACGTAGCATGACCGTATCCCTAACCATAACCCTGACCCTAAACCTAACCCTAATCGTACCCTAACCCTAACCCGCACCTAAACCTAAGCCTAACCTGTACCCTAACCCTAATCCGTAACCTAAACCTAACCCTAACCCTAAACTTAACGCGTACACTAACCCTATCCCGTACCCTAAACCTAACCCTAACCCGTACCCTAACCCTAACCCTATCCCTAACCCTTCCGTACACTAACCCTAACCCTAAAACTAACACTAGACCTAACCTGTACTCTAAACATAACCCTAACCCTAAACCTAACCCTAACCCGTACCCTTCCCTAAAACTAACCCGTACCCTAACACTAACCCTAACCCTAACCCTGACCCTAAACCTAACCCTAACCCTTACACTAACCCTAACCCTAACCCAAACCCGCACCTAAACCTAACCCTAACCCGTACCCTAACCCTAACACGTAACCTAAACCTAACGTTAACCCTAAACTTAACCCGTACCCTAAACCTAACCCGTAACCTAACCCTAAGGCTAACCCGTACATTAACCCTAACACTAACACTAACACTAACCTTTCTCCGTACTCTAACCCTAACCCTAACCCTAACCCTAACCCTACTCGTACTCTAACCCTAAACTAACACTCACCCTAACCCTAACACATACTGTAAACCTAACCAGTAATATAACCCTAAACCTAACCCGTAACCTAACCCTAACCCTAACGCGTACCGTAACCCTAACCCTAACCCTAACCCGTATCTTATACCTAACCCGTACCCTAACCCTAACCCTAACCCGTACCCTGAACCTAAACCTAATCCTAACTCGTACCCTAACACTAACCCTGACCCTAACCCGTACCCTAACCCTAACCCGCACCTAAACCTAACCCTAACCCGTACCCTCACCCTAACACGTAACCTAAACCTAACACTAACCCTACACTTAACCTGCACACTAACCCTATCCCATACCCTAAACCTAACCCTAACCCTAACCCTAACCCTAACCCTAACCCTAAACCTATCCGTACACTAACCCTAACCCTAACACTAACACTAACCCTAACCCGTACTCTAACCCTAACCCTAACCCTAACCTTAATGGTACTCTAACCCTAACCCTAACCCTCACCTAACACTAACCCGTACTGCAACCCTAACTCGTACCATAACCCTAACCCTAACCGGTACCCTAACACTAACCCTAACTCTTAAACTAACTGTAACCCTGACCATAACCCTAAACGTACTCTAACCCTAACCCTAACCCTCACCCTAACACTAACCCGTACTGTAACCCTAACCCTAACCTGTACCCTAAAACTCACCCGTACCCTAACCCTATCCCTAAAACTAACCCGTACACTAAACCTAACCCTAACCCTAAATCGTACCCTAACCCTAACCCTAACACTGACCCTAAGCCTAACCCTAACCCGTACCCTAAACCTAACCCGTACACAAACCATAACTCTAACCCTAACCCGTACTATAACCCTAACCCTAACCTAACCCTAACCCTAACCCTAACACGAACCCATACTCTAACCCTATCCCATAGCCTGACCCTAACTCTAAACCTAACCCCTAACCCTAACCCTAAACCTTACCCTAACCCATACCCAAAAGTTAAACCTAACCCGTACCCTAACACTAACCCAAACCAGTACTCTAACCCTAAACCTAACCCTAAACCTAACCCTAACCCTAAACCGCACCCTAAACTTAGCCCTAACCCTAAGCCTAACCATAACCTTTAACTGTACCCTAACCCTAACCCACACCCTAACTCTAACCCTAACTTTAAACGTAACCCTAACCCGTACCCTAAACCTAAAACTAACCCGTACTCTAACCACAACCCTAACCCTAACCCATACCCTAACACTAACCCTACCCATAACCCAGAACCTAAACCTAATCCTAACCCGTACACTAACCCTAACCCTAACACTAACCGGCACCCTAAACCTAACCCTAACCCGTACCCTAACCCTAACCCGTAACCTAAACCTAACCCTAACCCTAAACTTAACCCGTACGCTAACCCTATCCCGTACCCTAATCCTAACCCTAAACCGTAACCTAACCCTAAACCTAATCCTAAGCCTGTCCCGTACATTAACCCTAACCCTAACACTAACACTAACCTTACTCCGTACTCTAACCCAAACCCTAACCCTAACCCTAACCCTACTCGTACTCTAACCCTAACACTAACAGTCACCCTAACCCTAACACATACTGTAAACCTAACCCGTACCCTAACCCTAAACCTAGCTCGTACCCTAACTCTAACCCTAATCCTAACCCATACCTTATACCTAACCCGTACCCTAACCCTAACCCTAACCCGTACCCCGAACCTAACCCTAACCCTAACTTGTACCCTAACCCTAACCCTGACCCTAACCCGTACCCTAAACCTAAAACTAACCCTAACCCTAACCATAACACTTACCCGGAACCCTAACCCTAACCCATACCCTAACCCTAACCCTAACATTAACCGTAACCCTGACCCGTACCCTAACCCTAAAACTAACCGGTACCCTAACCCCAACCCTAACCCTAACCCGTACCATAACCCTATACCTAACGCAAACCCTGACCCTAAACCTAACCCTAACCCGTACCCTAACCCTAACCCTAACCCTAACATTAACCCTCACCTAAATCTAACCCTATCCCGTACCTTAAACCTAACCCTAACCCGAACCCTAAACCTAACCCTAACCCGAACCCGATTGGTACGCAAACCCTAACCTTAACCCTAACCCTAACACTAACCCTAACCCGTACTCTAACCCGAAACTTAACCCTAAACCTAACCCTAACCCGTACTCTAACCCTAACCCGTACCCTAACACTAACCCTAACCCTCACACTAACCCTAACCCATATCTAACCCTAAACCTAACCCTAACTCTAACCCTAATCCGTACTATAACCCTAACCCTAAACTTAACCAGAACCCGTACTCTAACCCTATCGCGTACCCTAATCATAACTCTACTTAACCCCTAACCCTAACCCTAACCCTGACCCTAAACCTAACCCTAACCCGTACACTAAACCTAACCCTAACCCGTAACCTAAACCTAACCCTAACCCTAAACTTAACCCATACGCTAAACATATTCCGTACCCTAAACCTAACCCTAACCTGTAACCTAACCCTAAACCTAACCCTAAGCCTAACCCGTACTTTAACCCTCACCCTAACCCTAACACTAACCCTACCCCGTACTCTAACCCTAACCTAAACCTAACCCTAAACCTAACCCATACCCTAACCCTAACCCTAACCCTTTCCCTAACCCTAATACTAACACTAACCTTACTCTGTAATCTAACCCTAACCCTAACACTAACCCTAACCCTACTCGTACTCTAACCCTAACACTAAAACTCACCCTAACCCTAACCCGTACTGGAACCCTAACACATAACATAACCCTAAACCTAACCCGTACCCTAACCCTAACCCTAACTCGTAACCTAACCCCTACCCTGACCCTAACACTAACCCGTACCCTAAACCTAACCCGTACCCTAACCCTTACCCAAACCCTAACCCGTACCCTAAACCTAATCCTAACCCTAACTCATACCCTAACCATAACCCTAACCCTGACCCTAACCCTAACCCTAACCCGTACCCTAAACCTAACCCTAAACCTAACTCGTACCCTAACACTAACCCTGACCCTAACCCGTACCCTAATCCTAAAACTAACCCTAAACCTAACCATATCACTTACCCTTACCCTAACCCTAACCCTAACCCTTCCCCTAAACCTAACCCTAACCCTGAACCGTACCCTAACCCTAACCCTAACCCTTCCCCTAAACCTAACCCTAACCCTGACCATAACCCTAACCCTAAACCGTTACCTAAACCTAAACCGTACCTTAACCCTAACCCTAAACCTAACCCGTACCCTAAACTAAACATAACGCTAACCAGTACCCAAACACTAAACCTAACACGTACCCTAACCCTGACCCTAACCCGCACACTAAACCTAACCCTAACCCTAGACCTAACACGTAGACTAACTCTATCCCATACCCTCACCTTAACCCTAACCCGTACCGTAACCCTAACACTAACCCTAACCCTAACCCTAATCTAACCCTAACCCGTACACTAACCCTAACGGAACCTTAACACTAACCCTAACCCGTACCCTAACCCTACCCGTAGCCTAACCCTAACTCTAACCCTAACCCTAAACCTAACCCTTACCCTAACCCGTACCCAAAAGGTAAACCTAACCCATACCCTAACACTAACCCAAACCCGTACTATAACCCTAACCCTAACCCGCACCCTAAACTTAACCCTAACACTAACCCAAACCATAAACCTTAAACGTAACCTAACCCTAACCATACACTAACCCTAACCCTAACCTTAACCGTAACCCTAACCCGTACCCTAACCCCACCCTAACCCTAACCCGTATCCTAACACTAACACTAACCCTAACCGTGACCCTAAACCGAACCCTAGCCCTTACACTAATCCTAACCCTAACCCTAACCCGCACCCTAACCCTATCCCGTAACCTAAACCTAAACCTAAACCTAAACTTAACCAGTACGCTAACCCTATCCCGTACCCTAAACCTAACCCTAACACGTATCCTAAACCTAACCCTAAGCATAATCCCTAAACCTAACCCTAAGCATAACCTGTACATTACCCCTAACACTAACCTAACATTATCCCTAACCCGTAATCTAACCCTAACCCTAACCCTAAACCTAACCCTAACCCGTACTCTAACCCTAACTGTAACCTAACCCTAACCCTAAACCTAACCCTAACCCGTACCCTAAACCTAAACCGTACCCTAACCTTAACCCTAACCCTAACCCGTACCCTAAACCTAACCCTAACCTTAACTCGTACCCTAACCCTAACCCTAACCCGGACCCTAACCATAACCCTAACCCATACTCTAAGCCTAACCCATACCCTAACCCTAACCCTAAACCTAACCTTAACCCTAACCCGTACACTAAACCTAACCCTAACCCTTGACCTAACCCGTATCCAAACCTATCCCGTACCCTATCCCTAAACCTAACCGGTACCCAAATTCTAACAGTAACCCTAGCACATACCCTAGCGCTACGCCTATCCCTAACCCTAATCCTAAACCTAAACCGCACCCTAAACCTAAACCTAACCCTAACCCTAAACACAACCCTTACCCATACCCTAACCCTAACCCATACACTAACCATAACCCTAACTTTAACCGTAACCCTGACCCGTACCCTAACCCTAAAACTAACCTGTACCCTAACCCCAAATCTAACCCTAACCCGTCCCATAACACTATCGCTAACGCTAACCCTGACCCTAAACCTAACCCTAACCCGTATGTTAACCCTAACCCTAACCCTAACCCTAACCTTCACCTAAACCTAACCCTAACCCATACCTAACTCTTACCCGTAACCTAAACCTAATCCTACCCTAAGCTTAACCCGTAGGCTAACCCTATCCCGTACCCTAAACCTTAACCTAACCCGTACCCTAACCCTAACCCTAAAACTAACCCTAACTCGTACTCTAACCCTAACCCTAACACTAACCTAACCCTAACCCGTAATCTAACCCTAACTTGTACCCTAACACTAACCCCAACCCTAACACTAACCCTAACCCGTACTCTAACCCTAAACCTAATCCTAACTCTAACCCTACCACGTACTATAACCATAACCCTAACCCTAACCCTAATCCTAACCCTAAACCGTACAGTAACCCTAATCCATCCCCTAACCCTAACCCTAAACCTAAACCTAACCCTAACCCTGACCCTAAACCTAACGCTAACCCGTACCCTAATCCTAAACCGTACACTAACCCTAACCCTAAATCTAACCCGTACCCAAACCCAAACCTAACACATACCCTAACCCTAACCCTAACCCTAACCTGCACCTAAACCTAACCTTAACCCTAGACATAACACGTACACTAACCCTATCCCATACCCTAAACCTAACACTAACCCTAACCCTAACCCTAACCCTATCCGTACACTAACCCTAACCCTAACACTAACACTAACCCTAACCCGTACTCTAAACCTCACCCTAACCCTAAAGCTAACCCTAACCCGTACCCTAACCCTAAAACTAACCCGTACCCTAACACTAACCTTAACCCTAAAACTGACCCTAAACCTAAAACTAACCCTTACACTAACCCTAACCCTAACCCGCATCCTACCCTAACCCCAACCCGTACCCTAACCCTAACCCGTACCCTAACCCTAACCAGTAACCTAAACCTAACCCTAACCCTAAACTTAACCTGTACGCTAACTCTATCCCGAACCCTAAACCTAACCCTAACTCTTATCCTAAACCTAAACCTAACCCTAAGCCTAACCCGTACATTAATCCTAACCCTAACCCTAACACTAACCCTACCCCGTAGTCTAAACCTAACCCTAACCCTATCCCTAACCCTAACACTAACCCTAACTTGTACTCTAACCCTAACCCTAACACTAACCCTAATGGTACTCTAACCCTAACCCTAACCCTCACCCTAACACTAACCCGTACTGTAACCCTAACCCGTACCATAACCCTAACCCTAACCGGTACCCTAACACTAACCCTAACTCGTAAACTAACCGTAACCCTGACCCTAACCCTAAATGTACTCTAACCCTAACCCTAACCCTCACCTTAACACTAACCCGTACTGTAACCCTAACACGTACCATAACCCTAACCCAAACACGTACCCTATACCTCACCCGTACCCTAACCCTAACCCTAAAACTAACCCGTACACTAAACCTAACCCTAACCCTAAATCGTACCCTAACCCTAACCCTAACACTGACACTAAGCCTAAACCTAACCCGTACCCTAAACCTAACCCGTACACAAACCATAACTCTAACCCTAACCCGTACTATAACCCTAAACCTAACCTAACCTTAACCTAACCCTAATACTAACCCGTACTCTAACCCTATCCCGTAGCCTGACCCTAACTCTAAACCTAACCCCTAACCCTAACCCTAAACCTTACCCTAACCCATACCCAAAAGGTAAACCTAACCCGTACCCTAACACTAACCCAAACCAGTACTCTAACCCTAACCCTAACCCTAAACCTAACCCTAACCCTAAACCACACCCTAAATTAACCCTAACCCTAAGCCTAACCATAACCCTTAACTGTACCCTAACACTAACCCACACCCAAACCCTAACCCTAACTTTAACCGTAACCCTAACCCGTACCCTAAACCTAAAACTAACCCATACTCTAACCACAACCCTAACCCTAACCCATACCCTAACACTAACCCTAACCATAACCCGGACCCTAAACCTAACCCTAACCCGTACACTAACCCTAACCCTAACACTAACCGGCACCCTAAACCTAACCCTAACCCGTACCCTAACCCTAACTCGTAACCTAAATCTAACCCTAACCCTAAACTTAACCCGTACGCTAACCCTATCCCGTACGCTAATCCTAACCCTCACCCGTAACCTAACCCTAAACCTAAACCTAAGCCTAACCCGTACATTAACCCTAACCCTAACACTAACACTAACCTTACTCCGTACTCTAACCCTAACCCTAACCCTAACCCTAACCCTAACCCTACTCGTACTCTAACCCTAACACTAACAGTCACCCTATCCCTAACACATACTGTAACCCTAACCCGTAACATAACCCTAACCCTAACCCGTACCCTAACCCTAACACTAACTAGTACCCTAACCCTAACCCTAACCCTAACCCGTACCTTAAACCTAACCCGTACCCTAACCCTAACCCTAACCCGTACCCTGAACCTAACCCTAACCCTAACTCGTACCCTAACCCTAAACCTGACCCTAACCCATACCCTAAACCTAAAACTAACCCTAACCCTAACCATAACACTTACCCGTACCCTAACCCTAACCCATAACCTAACCCTAACCCTAACCTTAACCGTAATGCTGACCCGTACCCTAACCCTAAAACTAACCGGTACCCTAACCCCAACCCTAACCCTAACCCGTAACTTAACCCTATCCCTAACGCAAACCCTGACCATAAACCTAACCCTAACCCGTACCCTAACCCTAACCCTAACCCTAACACTAACCCTCACCTAAACCTAACCCTATCCCGTACCTTAAACCTAACCCTAACCAGAACCCTAAACCTAACCCTAACCCGAACCCGATTGGTACGCAAACCCTAACCCTAATCCTAACCCTAACACTAACCCTAACCCGTACTCTAACACTAAACTTAACCCTAAACCTAACCCTAACCTGTACTCTAACCCTAACCCGTACCCTAACACTAACCCTAACCCTCACACTAACCCTAACCCGTATCTAACCTTAAACCTAACCCTAACTGTAACCCTAACCCGTACTATAACCCTAACCCTAAACCTAAACTTAACCAGAACCTGTACTCTAACCCTATCCCGTACCCTAATCATAACTCTAGTTAACCCCAACCCTAACCCTAACCCTGACCCTAAACCTAACCCTAACCCGTACACTAACCCTAACCCTAACCCTAACCCTAACCCTAACCCGTAACCTAAACCTAACCCTAACCCTAAACTTAACCCGTACGCTAATCCTATTCCGTACCCTAAACCTAACCCTAACCCGTAACCTAACCCTAAACCTAACCCTAAGTCTAACCCGTACTTTAACCCTCACCCTAACCCTAACACTAACCCTACCCCGTACTCTAACCCTAACCTAACCCTAACCCTAAACCTAACCCATACCCTAACCCTAACCCTAACCCTTTCCCTAACCCTAACACTAACCTTACTCCGTACTCTAACCCTAACCCTAACACTAAACCTAACCCTACTCGTACTCTAAACCTAACACTAAAACTCACCCTAACCCTAACGCGTACTGGAACCCTAACCCATAACATAACCCTAAACCTAACCCGTACCCTAACCCTAACCCTAACTCGTACCCTAACCCCTACCCTGACCCTAACACTAACCCATACCCTAAACCTAACCCGTACCCTAACCCTTACCTAACCCTAACCCTAACCTGTACCCTAAACCTAAACCTAACTGTAACTCATACCCAAACCATAACCCTAACCCTGACCCTAACCCTAACTCTAACCCGTACCTTAAACCTAACCCGTACCATAACCCTAACCCTAAACCAAAACCGTACCCTAAACCTAACCCTAACCCTAACTCGTACCCTAATCCTAACGCTGACCCTAACCCGCACCCTAATCCTAAAACTAACCCTAAACCTAACCATATCACTTACCCTTACCCTAACCCTAACCCTAACCCTTCCCCTAAACCTAACCCTAACCCTGACCATAAACCTAACCTTAACCGTACCCTAACCCTAACCCTAACCCTTCCCCTAAACCTAACCCTAACCCTGACCATAACCCTAACCCTAAACCGTTCCCTAAACCTAAACCGTACCTTAACTCTAACCCTAAACCTAACCCGTACCCTAAACTAAACATAACGCTAATCAGTACCCAAACACTAAACCTAACACGTACCCTAACCCTGACCCTAACCCGCACACTAAACCTAACCCTAACCCTAGACCTAACACGTAGACTAACTCTATCCCGTACCCTAACCTTAACCCTAATCCGTACCATAACCCTAACACTAACCCTAACCCTAATCTAACCCTAACCCGTACACTAACCCTAACCGAACCCTAACCCTTCCCTAACCCGTACCCTAACCCTACCCGTACCTAACCCTAACTCTAAAAATAACCCTACACCTAACCCTTACCCTAACCCGTACCCAAAAGGTAAACCTAACCCGTACTCTAACACTAACCCAAACCCGTACTCTAATCCTAACCCTAACCCTAACCCACACCCTAAACTTAACCCTAACCCTAACCAAACCATAACCCTTAACCGTAACCTAACCCTAACCCATACCTTAATCCTAACACTACCTTAACCGTAACCCTAACCCGTACCCTAACCCTAAAACTAACCCATACACTAACCCCAACCCTAACCCTAACCCGTATCCTAACACTAACACTAACCCTAACCGTGACCCTAAACCTAACCCTAACCCTACACTAACCCTAACCCTAATCCTAACCCACACCCTAAACCTAACACTAACCCATACCCTAACCCCAACCCGTAGCCTAAACCTAACCCTAAACCTAACCCTAACCCGTACCCTAACCCTAACCCTAACCCTTACCCTAACACTAACCCTAACCCGTACTCTAACCCTAACTCTAACCCTAACCCTAACCCTAACCGTACTCTAACCCTAACCCTAACCCTAAACCTCACCCTAACCCTAACCGTACTGTAACCCTAACCCGTACCATAACCCTAAACCTAACCCGCACCCTAACCCTAACCCTAACTCATACCCTAACCCTAACCCTAACCCTGAACCTAAACCTAACCCTAACCCGTACCCTAAACCTAACCCGTATCCTAACCCTAACCCTAACCCGTACCCTAAACCTAACCCTAACCCATACCCTAAACCTCACCCTAACCCTAAAGCTAACCCTGACCCTAACCCTTACCCTAACACTAACCCTAACCCTAACACTAACCCTAACCCATACTCTAACCCTAAACCTAACCCTAACCCTAACCCTCACCTATACCTAACCCAAACCCGTACCCTAACCCTAACCCGTACACTAACCCTAACCCTAACCCTATCCGTACACTAACCCTTACCATAAACCTAAACCTAACACTAACCCTAAACCATACTCTAACCCTAAACCTAACCCTAAACCTAACCCTAACCCAAAATCTAACCCTAACCCGTACCCTAACACTAACCCTAACCCTAACACTAACCCTAACCCTAACCCGCACCTAAACTTAACCTTAACCCGTACCCTAACCCCAACCCTAACCTAACCCATACCCTAACCCTAACCCTAACCCTAGCCCTCACCTATACCTAACCCTAACCCGTACCCTAACCCTAACCCGTAACCTAAACCTAAACCTAACCCTAAACTTAACCCGTATGTTAACCCTATCCTGTACCCTAAACCTAAACCTAACCCGTACCCTAACCCTAACCCTATCCTTACACTAACCCTAACCCTAACCCAAAACCTAACACTAACCCTAAACCGTACTATAACCCTAACCTTAACTCTAAATCTAACCCTAACCCAAACTCTAACCCTAACCCGTACCCTAACACTAACCATAACGATCACACTATCCCTAACCCGTACTCTAACCCTAAACCTAACCCTAACTCTAACCCTAACCCGTACTATAACTCTAAAACTAACCCTAACCCTAACCCTAACACTAACCCGCACTTAAACCTAACCCTAACCCTAACCCTAACCCATAACCTAAACCTAACCCTAACCCTAAACTTAACCCGTACGCTAACCCTATCTCGTACCCTAAACCTAACCCTAACCCGTACCCTAACCCTAACCCTAAACCATCCCTAACCCTAACCCGTAAACTAAATCTAACCCTATCCCTTGACCTAACCCGTTCCCAACCCTATCCCGTAACCTAACCCTAACCCTAAACGGTACCCAAACCCTAATAGTAACCCTAACACATACCCAAGCACTAACCCTAACCCTAAACCTAACCCTACCCGCACTCTAAACCTAAACCTAACCCTAACCCTAACCCTAACCCGTACAGTAACCCTAACCCGTAACCTAACCCTAACCCTAAATCTAATCCTAAACCTAACCCTAACCCTGACCCTAAACCTAACGCTAACCCGTTCCCTAAACCTAAACCGTAACTTAACCCTAACCCTAAACCTAACCATTACCCAAAAATAAATATAACGCTAACCCGTACCCAAACCCTAAACCTAACACGTACCCTAACCCTAACCCAACCCGCACACTAAACCTAACCCTAACCCTAGACCTAACACGTAGTCTAACTCTATCCCGAACCCTAACCTTAACCCTAACCTGTACCGTAACCCTCACACTAACCCTAAACCTAACCCTAACCGTAATTCTAACCCTAACCCGTACACTAAACCTAACCTGAACCCTAACCCTAACCCGTACCCTAACCCTACCCATACCCAAATGGTAAACCTAACCCGTACCCTAACACTAACCCAAACCCGTACTCTAACCCTAACCCTAACCCGCACCCTAAACTTAACCCTAACCCTAACCCAAACCATAACCCTTAACCGTACCCTAACCCTAACCCATACCCTACACTAACCCTAACCTTAACCGTAACCCTAACCCGTACCCTAACCCTAAAACTAACCCGTACCCTAACCCCAACCCTAACTCTAACCCGTACCATAACCCTATTTCTAACCCTAACCCTGACCCTAAACCTAAACCTAACCCATACCCTGACCCTAACCCGCACCTAAACCTAATTCTAACCCGTAACCTAACCGTAACCCGTAACCTAAACCTAACCCTAACCCTAAAATTAACCTGTACACTAACACTATCCTGTTCCCAAAACCTAACCCTAACCCGTACCCTAAACCTAACCCTAACTTTAACCGTAACCATAACCTGTACCCTAACTCTAAAACTAACCCGTACCCTAACCCCAACCCTAACCCTAACCCATACCCTAACACTAACCCTAACCCTAACCCTGACCCTCAACCTAACCCTAACCCGTACACTAACCCTAACCCTAACCCTAACCCGCACCCTAAACCTAACCCTAACCAGTACCCTAACGCTAATCTGTAACCTAACCTCAAACCTAAACCTAAGCCTAACACGTACATTAACCCTAACCCTAACACTAACACTAACCTTACCCCGTACTCTAACCCTAACCCTAACCCTAAACCTAACTGTACTCTAACCCTAACCCTAAGCCTCAACCTAACCCTAACCCATACTGTATCCCTAACACATAACATAACCCTAACCATAACCCGTACCATAACCCTAACCCTAACTAGTACCCTAACCCTAAACCTGACCCTAACCCTAACAAGTACCCTAACCTAAACCGTATCCTAAACCTAACCCTATCCCTAACCCGTACACTAAACCTAACCCTAACCCTAACTCATACCCTAACCCTAACCATGACCCTAACCCCAACCCTAACCCGTACCCTAAACCTAACCAATACCCTAAACCTAACCCTAAACCTAAACCTAACCCTAACCCGTACCCTAAACCTAACCCTATCCTTTGACCTAACCCGTACCCAACCTTATCTCGTACCCTAAACCTAACCCTAACACGTACCCAAACCCTAACAGTAACCCTAACCCATAGCCTAGAGCTAACCGTAACCCTAACGCTAAGCCTAACCCGCACCCTAAACCTAAATGTAACCCTAACACTAACCATAACCCGTTGCCGTACCCAAACCCTAACCCATACGTAACACTAACCCTAACTTAAACCGTAACCCTAACCCGTACCCTAACCCTAAAACTAACCCGTACCCTAACACTAACCCTAACCCTAACCCTGACCCTAAACCTAACCCGAACCCTTACACTAACCCTAACCCTAACCCTAACCCGCACCCTAAACCTAAACCTACCCCGTGCCCTAACCCTAACCCAAACCCGTAACCTAAACCTAACCCTAACCCTAAACTTAACCTGTACGCTAACCCTATTTCACACCCTAAACCTAACCATAACTCTTATCCTAAACCTAAACCTAACCTTAACACTAACCTGTACCCTAAACCTAACCCTAACCCTTGACCTAACCCATACCCAACCCAATCTTGTACCCTAAACCTAACCCTAACCCATACCCAAACCCTAACAGTAACCCTAAACCATACCCTAGCGCTAACCCTAACTCTAAACCTAAGCCTAACCCGCACCCTAAACCTAAACGTAACCCTAACACTAACCATAACACTTACCCGTACCCTAACCCTAACCCATAACCTAACACTAACCCTAACTTTAACCGTAACCCTGACCCGTACCCTAACCCTAAAACTAACCCGTACCCTAACCCCGACCCTAACCCTAACCCGTAGCATGACCCTAACCCTAACCATAACCCTGATCCTAAACCTAACCCTAACCCGTACCCTAACCCTAAACTGCACATAAACCTAAGCAAAACCCGTACCATAACCCTAACCCGTAACCTAAACTAACCATAACCCTAAACTTAACGTGTACACTAACCCTATCCCGTACCCTAAACCTAACCCTAACCCGTACCCTAAACCTAACACTAACCCGCACCCTAAACCTAACCCTAACACGTACCCTAACCTTAAACCTAACCCGTAACCTAAACCTAACCCTAACCCTAAACTTAACCTGTACGCTAACCCTATCCCGCACCCTAAACCTAACCCTAACTCTTATCCTAACCCTAAACCTAACCCTAACCCTAACCCATACCCTAAACCTAACCCTAACCCTTGACCTAACCCGTACACAACCCTATCTCGTACCCTAACCTAACCCTAACCCGTACCCTAACCCTAACCCTAACCCTAGGCCTAACCCTATCCGTACACTAACCCTAATCCTAACACTAACACTAACCCTAACCCGTACTCTAAACCTAACCCTAACCCTAAACCTAACCCTAACTCGTACCCTAACCCTAAAACTAACCCGTACCCAGCACTAACCCTAACCCTAAACCTGACCCTAAACCTAACCCTAACCCTTACACTAACCCTAACCCTAAGAGCACCCTAAACTAACCCTAACTGGTACCCTAACCCTAACCTGTAGCCTAACCGTAACCAGTAACCTAAACCTAACCCTAACCCTAAACTTAACCCGTACGCTAAACCTATCCCGTACCCTAAACCTAACCCTAACTCTTATCCTAAACGTATACCTAACCCTAAGCCTAACCCGTACATTAACCCTAACTCTAACCCTAACACTAACCTACCCCGTACTCTAAACCTAAACCTAACCCTAACCCTAACCCTAACCCTAACCCGTACCCTAACCCTAACCCTAACATTAACCCTAACTGTACTCTAAACCTAACCCTTAACCTCACCCTAACACTAACCCGTACTGTAACCCTAACCCGTAATATAACCCTAACCCTAACTGGCACCCTAACCCTAACCCTAACTCGTACACTAACCCTAACCCTGACCCTAACCCTAACCGTACTCTAACCCTAAACCTAACCCTAACCGTAACCCTACACGTACTCTAACCCTAACACTAACACTCACTCTAACCCTAACCCGTACTGTAACTCTAACCCGTTACATAACCCTAACCCTAACCCTAACCCGTACCCTAACCCTAACCCTAACTCGTACCCTAAACCTAACCCTAACCCTAACCCGTACCTTAAACCTAACCCGTACCCTAACCCTAACCCTAAACCTAACCCGTACCCTGTACTTAACCCTAACCCTAACTCGTACCCTAACCCTAACCCTGACCCTAACCAGCACCCTAAACCTAAAACTAACCCTAACCCTAACCATAACACTTACCCGTACCCTAACCGTAACCCATACCCTAACCCTAACCCTAACCTTAACTGTAACCCTGACCCGTACCCTAACCCTAAAACTAACCCGTACCCTAACCCCAACCCTAACCATAAGCCGTACCATAACCCTTCCCTAACGCAAACCCTGACCCTAAACCTAACCATAACCCCTACCCTAACCCTAACCCTAACCCTAACACTAACTCTCACCTAAACCTAACCCTATCTCATTCCTTAAACCTAACCCTAACCCGAACCCTAACCCTAACCCTAACCCGAACCCGATCCGTAAATTAACCCTAACCCTAACCCTAACACTAACCCTAACCCGTACTCTAACACTAAACATAACCTTAAACCTAACCCTAACCCGTACTCTAACCCTAACCCGTACCCTAACACTAACCCTAAACCTCACACTAACCTTAACCCGTATCTCACCCTAAACCTTACACTAACTCTAACCTTAACCCGTACTATAACCCTAACCCTAACCCTAACCTTAACCCGAACCCGTACTCTAACCCTATCCCGTAGCCTAACCATAACTCTAACCCTACCCCTAACCCTAACCCTAACCCTAACCCTAACCCTAACCCTTACCCTAACCCTTACTAAATGGTAAACCTAAACCGTACCCTAACACTAACCCAAAGCCGTACTCTAACCGTAACTCTAACCCTAACCCTAAACCGCAATCTAAACATAACCCTAACCCTAAACTTAACCATAACCCTTAACCGTACCTTAACCCTAACCCACACCCTAACATAACCCTAACTTTAACCGTAACCCTAACACGTACCCTAACCCTAAAACTAACCCGTACCCTAACCCTGACCCTAAACCTAACCCTAAACCGTACACTAACCCTAACCCTAACCCTAACCCGTAACCTAAACCTAACCCTAACCCTAAACTTAACCCGTCCGCTAAACCTATTCCGTACCCTAACCCTAACCCTAACCCGTAACCCAACCCTAAACCTAACCCTAAACCTAACCCGTACTTTAACCCTCACCCTAACCCTAACACTAACCCTACCCTGTACTCTAACCCTAACCTAACCCTAACCCTAAAACTAACCGATACCCTAACCCTAACCCTAACCCTTTCCCTAACCCTAACACTGACACTAACCTTACTCCGTAATCTAACGCTAACCCTAACACTAACCCTAACCCTACTCGTAGTCTAACCTTAACACTAAAACTCACCCTAACCCTAACCCGTACTGTAACCCTAACCCATAACATAACCCTAACCCTAACCCGTACCCTAACCCTTACCCTAACTCGTACCCTAACCCTAAACCTGACCCTAACACTAACCCGTACCCTAAACCTAACCCGTACCCTAACCCTTACACTAACCCTAACCCGTACCCTAAACCTAACCCTAACCCTAACTCATACCCTAACCCTAACCCTAACCCTGACCCTAACCCTAACCCTAACCTGTACCTTAAACCTAACCCGTACCATAACCCTAACCCTAAGCCAAACCCGTACCGTAAACCTAACCCTAATCCTAACTCGTACCCTAACACTAACCCTGACCCTAACCCGCACCCTAAACCTAAAACTAACCCTAACCCTAACCATAACACTTACCCGTACCCTAACCCTAAACCTAACCCTAACCCTTCCCCTAAACCTAACCCTAACCCTGACCATAAACCTAACCCTAAATGGTTCCCTAAACCTAATCCGTACCTTAACCCTAACCCGAAACCTAACCTGTACCCTAACCTAAACATAACGCTAACCCGTACCCAAACCCTAAACCTAACACGTACCCTAACCCTAAGCCTAACCACGCACTCTAAACCTAAACCTAACCCTAGACCTAACACGTAGAATAACTCTATCCCATACCCTAACATTAACCCTAACCCGTACCATAACCGTAACACTAACCCTAACCCTAACCCTAACCCTAACTCTAACCCTAACCCGTACACTAACCCTAACACGAACCCTAAACCTAAACCTAACCCGTACCCTAACCCTACCCGTAGCCTAACCCTAACTCTAACTCTAACCCTAGCCCTAACCCTTACCTTAACCCGTACCCAAATGGTAAACTTAACCCGTACCCTAACACTAACAGAAACCCGTACTCTAACCCTAACCCTAACCCTAACCCACACCCTAAACTTAACCCTAACCCTAACCCAAACCATAACCCTTAACCGTAACCTAAGCCTAACCCATACCCTAACCCTAACCCTAACCTTAACAGTAATCCTGACCCGTACCCTACCCAAAAACTAACCCGTACCCTAATCCCAACCCTAACCCTAATCCGTACCCTAACACTAACACTAACCCTAACCCTGACCCTAAACCTAACCCTAGCCTTACACTAATCCTAACCCAAACCCTAACTCGCACCCTAACCCTAACCCGTAACCTAAACCTAACCCTAAACCTAAACTTAACCAGTACGCTAACCCTATCCCGTACCCTAAACCTAACCCTAACCCGTATCCTAACCCTAAACCTAACCCTAAGCTTAACCTGTACATTACCCCTAACACTAACTCTAAGATTAACCCTAACCCGTACTCTAACCCTAAAACTAACCCTAACCCGTACTCTAAACCTAAACGTAACCTAACACTAAAACTAACCCTAACCCTAACACTAACCCGTACCCTAACCCGTACACTAAAACTAAACCGTACCCTAACCCTAACCCTAAACCTAACCCGTACCCTAAACCTAACCCTAACCCTAACTCGTACCCTAACCCTACCCTAAACCGGACCCTAACCCTAACCTTAACCATAACCCTAAACCGTACCCTAACCCTAAAACTAACCCGTACCCTAACCCCAGCCCTAACCCTAACCCGTGCCCTAACACTAACCCTAACCCTAACACTGACACTAAACCTAACCCTAACCCTTACACGAATCCTAAACCTAAACCTAACCTGCACCATAAATCTAACCCTAACCCATACCCTAACCCTAACCCGTAACCTAAACCTAACCGTAACTCTAAACTTAACCCGTATGCTAACACTATCCCGTACCTTAAACCTAACCCAAACCCATATCCTAACTCTAAACCTAACCCTAAGCCTAACCCGTACATTAACCCTAACCCTAACCCTAACACTAACCCTACCCCGTACTCCTACACTAACCCTAACCCGAACCCGTACCCTAACCCTAACCCTAACCCTAACCCGTACCCTAAACCTAACACATCCCCTAACCCTAACCCTAACCCTTGACCTAACCCGTACCCAACCCTATCCCATAACCTAACCCTAACCCTAACCCGTACCCAAACCCTAACAGTAACCCTAACCCATACCCTAGCGCTAACCCTAACCCCAACCCTAACCCTAAGCCTAACCTGTACATTAACCCTAACCCTAACCCTAACACTAAACCTACCCCGTATTCTAACCCTAATCCTAACCCTAACCCTAACCCGTACCCTAACCCTAAAACTAACCCTTTCCCTAAACCTAACACTAACCCTAACCCGTACGCTAACCCTAACCCTAACCCTAACCCTAACCGAACTCTAACCCTAACCCTAACCCTCACCCTAACCCTAACCCGTACTGTAACCGTAACCCGTAACATAACCCTAACCCTAACCCATACCCTAACCCTCACCCTAACTCGTACCCAAACGGTAAACCTAACCCGTACCCTAACACTAACCCAAGCCCGTACTCTAACCCTAATCCCAACCCTAAACCTAACCCTAAATCGCACCCTAAACTTAACTTTAACCCTAACAATAACCATAAACCTTAACCGTACCTTAACCCTAACCCACACCCTAACCCTAACCCTAACTTTAACCATAACCCTAACCCGTACCCTAACCCTAAAACTAACCCGTACCCTACCCCAACTCTAACCCTAACTCATACCCTAACACTAACCCTAACCCAAACCCTGACCCTAAACCTAACCCTAACCCGTACACTAACCCTAAACCTAACCTTAACCCGAACCCTAAACCTAACCCTAACCCGTACCCTAAACCTAACCCGTAACCTAAACCTGACCCTAACACTAAACTTAACCATTATGCTAACCCTATCCCGTACCCTAAACCTATCCCTAACCCGTAACCTAACCTTAAACCTAAATCTAAGCCTAACCAGTACCCTAACCCTAAACCCTAACCCTTTCCCTAACCCTAACACTAACCCTAACCCGTCCTCTAACCCTAACCCTAACCCTAACGCTAACCCTAACCCTAAGCCGAACCGTACTCTAACCCTAACCCTAACCCTCACACTAACCCTAACCCGTACTCTAAACCTAACCCGTAACATAACCCTAACGCTAACCCGTACCTAACCCTAACCAGTACCCTAAACTTAACCCTATCCCTAATTCGTACCCTAAACTTAACCCTAACCCTGACACTAAACCTAACCCTAACCTGTACCCTAAAACTAACCCATACCCTAACACTAACCCTAAACCTAATCCTAACCCTAACCAGTACACTAAACCTAACCCTAACCCTTGAACTACCCGTACCCAACCCTATCTCGTACCCTAACCATAACCCTAACCCGTACCCAAACTCTAATAGTAACCCTAACCCATACCCTAGTGCTAACCCTAACCCTAATCCTAAGCCTAACCCGCACCCTAAACCTAAACCTAACCCTAACCCTAACCATAACCCTTACCCGTACCCTAACCGTAACCCATACCCTAACCCTAACCCTAACCTCAACCGTAACCCTAAACCGTACCCTAATCCTAAAACTAACCCATACCCTAACCCCAACCCTAACCTAACCCATACCATAACCCTATCCCTAACCCTAACCCGCACCTAAACCTAACCCTAACACGTACCCTAACCCTAACCCGTAACCTAAACCTAACCTTAACCCTAAACTTAACCTGTACGCTAACCCTATCTCGTACCCTAAACCTAACCCTAAACCGTATCCTAAACCTAAACCTAACCGTAAGCCTAACCCGTACATTAACCCTAACCCTAACCCTAACACTAACCGTTCCCCGTACTCCTACACTAACCCTAACCCTAAATCGTACCCTAACCCTAAACTTAACCCTAACCCTTCACCTAACATTAACCCTAAACCGTACTCTCACCCTAACCCTAACCCTAACCCTAACCGTACACTAACCCTAACCAACCCTTACCCTAACCCTAACCCGTACTGTAACCCAAACCCGTACCATATCCCTAACCCTAACCCGTAACCTAAACCTAACCCTAACTCGTACCCTAACCCTAAACCTAACCCTGACCCTAACCCTAAACCTAACCCGTACCCTAAACCTAACCCATACCCTAACCCTAACCCGTACCTTAAACCAAACCCTAACCCATACCATAACCCTAACCCTATCTAATCCTATCCGTACACTAAACCTAACCCTAACCCTAAACTAACACTAAACCTAACCCGTACTCTAACCCTAACCCTAAACCTAACCCTAACCCGTACTCTAACCCTAAACCTAACCCTAATTCTAACCCTAACACGTATTATAACACTAACCCTAACCCTAAACAGTACAGTAACTCTAATCTGTACCCTAAACCTAACCCTAAACCTAACCGTAACCCTGACCCTAACCCTAACGCTAACCCGTACCCTAATCCTCAACCGTACCCTAACCCTAACTTTAACCCTAACCCGAACCCTAACCCTAAACGTAACGCTAATCCGTACCCAAACCCTAACTCTAACACGTAACCTAACCCTAACCCTAACCCTAACCCGCACCTAAACCTAACCCTAACCCTAGACCTAACACGTACACTAACCCTATCCCGTAATCCAAACTTAACCCTAAACCATACCGTAACCATAACACTAACCCTAAAACTAACCCTAACACTAACCATAACCCATACACTAACCCTATCCCGAACCCTAAACCTAACCCTAACCCAAACCCTAACGCTACCCGTAGCCTAACCATAACTCTAACCCTAACCCCTAACCCTAACCATAAACCTTACCCTAACCATACCCAAACAGTAAACCTAACCCGTACCCTAACACTAACCCAAACCCGTACCCTATACCTAACCGTAAATCTGACCCTAACCCTAACCCGCACCCTAAACTTAACCCTAACCCTAACCCAAACCATAACCCTTAACCATAATCTAACCCTAACCCATATCCTAAACCTAACCCTAACCTTAACCGTAACCCTAACCCGTACCCTAACCCTAAAACTAACCCGTACCCTAACCCCAGCCCTAACCCTAACCCGTGCCCTAACACTAACCCTAACCCTAACACTGACACTAAACCTAACCCTAACCCTTACACTAGTCCTAAACCTAAACCTAACCTGCACCCTAAATCTAACCCTAACCCGTACCCTAACCCTAACCCGTAACCTAAACCTAACCCTAACTCTAAACTTAACCCGTATGCTAACCCTATCCCGTACCTTAAACCTAACCCTAACCCGTATTCTAACCCTAAACCTAACCCTAAGCCTAACCCGTACATTAACCCTAACCCTAACACTAACACTAACCCTACCCCGTACTTCTACACTAACCCTAACCCGAACCCGTACCCTAACCCTAACCCTAACCTAACCCGTACCCTAAACCTACCACATCCCCTAACCCTAACCCTAACCCTTGACCTAACCCGTACCCAACCCTATCCCGTAACCTAACCCTAACCCTAACCCGTACCCAAACCCTAACAGTAACCCTAACCCATACCCTAGCGCTAAACCTAACCCTAACCCTAACCCTAAGCCTAAACCGTACATTAACCCTAACCCTAACACTAACACTAAACCTACCCCGTATTCTAACCCTAACCCTAAGGCTAACCCTAACCCTAACCCTAACCCTAAGCCTAAACCATACATTAACCCTAACCCTAACACTAAACCTACCCCGTATTCTAACCCTAACCCTAACCCTAACCCTAACCCTAACCCTAACCCTCACCCTAACCCGTACTGTAACACTAACACGTACTGTAACACTAAACCTAACCCGCACCCTAACCCTAACCCTAACTCATACCCTAACCCTAACCCTAACCCTGAACCTAAACCTAACCCAAACCCGTACCCTAAACCTAACCCGTATCCTAAACCTAACCCTAACCCGTACCCTAACCCTAACCCTAAAACTAACCCTGACCCTAACCCTTACCCTAACACTAACCCTAACCCTAACACTAACCCTAACCCGTACTCTAACCCTAAACCTAACCCTAACCCTAACCCTCACCTATACCTAAACCTAACCCGTACCCTAACCCTAACCCGTACCCTAACCCTAACCCTAACCCTATCCGTACACTAACCCTTACCCTAACCCTAAACCTAACACTAACCCTAAACCATACTCTAACCCTAAACCTAACCCTTAACCTAACCCTAACCCGAACTCTAACCCTAACCCGTACCCTAACACTAACCCTAACCCTAACACTAACCCTAACCCTAACCCGCACCTAATCTTAACCCTAACCCGTACCCTAACCCCAACCCTAACCTAACCCGTACCCTAACCCTAACCCTAACCCTCACCTATACCTAACCTTTACCCGTACCCTAACCCTAACCCGTACCCTAACCCTAACCATAACTCTATCCGTACACTAACCCTAACCCTAACGCTAAACCTAACACTAACCCTAAACCATACTCTAACCCTAAACCTAACCCTTAACCTAACCCTAACCCGAACTCTAACCCTAAACCGTACCCTAACCCTAACCCTAACCCTAACCCTAACCCTAACCCTAACTCTATCCGTACACTAACCCTAACCCTAACCCTAACCCTAAACTTAACCCTAAACCATACTCTAACACTAAAACTAACCCTACTCTAACCCTAACCCGTACTATAACCCTAACCCTAATGCTAACCCTAAACCTAACCCGCACCTAAACTTAACCCTAACCAGTAACCTAACCCTAACGCGTAACCTATACATAACCCTAACCCTAACTTAACCCGTACGCTAACCCTATCTCGTACCCTAAATCTAACCCTAACCCGTACCCTATCCCTAACCCTAACCCTATCCGTACACTAACCCTTACCCTACCCTAAACCTAACACTAACCCTAAACCATACTCTAACCCTAAACCTAACCCTTAACCTAACCCTAACCCAAACTCTAACCCTAACCCGTACCCTAACACTAACCCTAACCCTAACACTAACCCTAACCCTAACCCGCACCTAATCTTAACCCTAACCCGTACCCTAACCCCAACCCTAACCTAACCCGTACCCTAACCCTAACCCTAACCCTCACCTATACCTAACCCTTACCCGTACCCCAACCCTAACCCGTACCCTAACCCTAACCCTAACTCTATCCGTACACTAACCCTAACCCTAACCCTAACTCTATCCGTATACTAACCCTAACCCTAACCCTAACCTTAACCCTAAACCGTACTCTAACACTAAAACTAACCCTACTCTAACCCTAACCCGTACTATAACCCTAACCCTAACGCTAACCCTAAACCTAACCCGCACCTAAACTTAACCCTAACCAGTAACCTAACCCTAACGCATAACCTATACATAACCCTAACCTTAAACTTAACCCGTACGCTAACCCTATCTCGTACCCTAAATCTAACCCTAACCCGTACCCTATCCCTAACCCTAACCCTATCCGTACACTAACCCTACCCTAACCCTAAAACTAACACTAACGCTAACCCGTACTCCTACCCTAAACCTAACCCCAACCCAGACTATAACCCTAACCCTAACCCTAACCCTAAACCTAACCCTAAACCGTACAGTAAACCTAACCCGTAACCTAACCTTAACCCTAACCCTAACCCTGACCCTGACCCTAACCCTAAACTGTACCCTAAGCCTAACCCATACCCTAACCCCAACCCTAAACCATCCCTAACCCTACCCGTACACTGAACCTAACCCTATCCCTTGACCTAACCCATATCCAACCCTATCCTGTAACCTAACTCTAACCCTAACCCATACCCAAACACTAACAGTAACCCTAACACATATCCTAGCACTAACCCTAAACCTAACCCTAACCAAACCCGCACCCTATACCTAAACCTAACCCTAACACTAACCATAACCCTTACCCGTACCCTAACCCTAAAAATAACCCGTACCCTAACCCCAACCCTAAACCTAACCCGTACCCTTACCCTAACCCTAACCCTAACCCACACCTATACCTAACCCTAACCTTTAACCTCACCCTAACCCGTAACCTATACCCAAGCTTAACCCTAAACTTAACCCGTAATTAAACCTATCCCGTACCCTAAACCTAACCCTAACCCGTACCCGAACCCTAACCCTAACCATAACCCTATCCGTACACTAACCCTAACCCTAACCGTAAACCTAACACTAAACCTAAACCGTACTCTAACCCTAACCCTAACAGTAAACCTATACCTAACCCGAAATATAACCCTAACCCGTACCCTAACACTAAACCTAACCCTAACACTAACCCAACCTGTACTCTAACCCTAAACCTTACCCTAACTCTAACCCTAACCTGTACTATAACCCTAACCCTAACCCTAACCCTAACCCAAACCCAACTCTAACCCTATCCCGTAGCCTAACCCTAACTCTAAACCTAAGCCCTAACCCTAACTCTAACCCTAACCCTAACCCTAACTCGTACCCAAACGGTAAACCTAACCCGTACCCTAACAGTAACCCAAACCCGTACTCTAACCCTAAACCTAACCCTAATCCTAAACCGCACCCTAAACTTAACCCTAACACTAACTCTAACCATAACCCTTAACCGTACCCTAACCCTAACCCACTACCTAACCCTATCCCTAACTTTAACCGTAACCCTAACCCGTACCCTAACCTTAAACTAACCTGTACCCTAACCGCAACCCTAACCCTAACCCATACCCTAACACTAAACCTAACCCTAACCCTGACCCTAAACCTAACCCTAACTTGTATTCTACCCCTAACCCGTAACCTAAACCTAACCCTAACCCTAAACTTAACCCGTACGCTAGCCCTATCCCGTACACTAAACCTAACCCTAATCCATAACCTAACCCTAAACCTAATCCTAAGCCTAACCCGTACATTAACACTAACCCTAACGCTAACACTAACCCTACCCCGTACTCTAACACTAACCATAACATTAAACCTAACCTTAAACCGTACCCTAACCCTAACCCTAACCCTTTCCTAAACCTGACACTAACCCTAACCCATACTCTAACCCTAACCCTAAACCTAACCCTACCCCTAACCGTACTCTAACCCTAACCCTAACCCTACCCTAACCCTAACCAGTACTGTAACCCTAACCTGTAACATAACCCTAACCCTAACCTGTACACTAACCCTAACCCTAACTCGTACCCTAACGCTAACACTGATCCTAACCCTAACCCATACCCTAAACCTAACCCGTACCTAACCTTAACCCTAAACCTAACCCGTACCCTCAACCTAAACCTAACACTAATTCGTACCCTAACCCTAACCCTATCCCTGCCCCTAACCCTAACCCTAAGCCGTACCCTAAACCTAACCCATACCCTAAGCCTAACCCTAAACCTAACCCTAACCCTAACCCGTACCCTAAAACTAACCCTAACCCTTGACGTAACCCGTACCCAACCCTATCCCGTACCCTAACCCTAACCCGTACCCAAACCCTAACAGTAACCCTAACCCATACCCTAGCGCTAACCCTAACCCTAACCCTAAGCCTAACCCGCACCCTAAACCTAAACCAAACCCTGACCCTAACTATAACCCTTACCCATACCCTAACCCTAACCCATACCCTAACATTAACCCTAACCTTAACCGTAAACCTAACCCGTACCCTAACCCTAAAACTAACCTGTACCCTAACCCCAACCCTAACCCTAACCCGTACCCTAACCCTATCCCTAACCCTAACCCTAAACCTAACCCTAACACGTAACCTAATCCTAACCCGCACCTAAACCTAACCCTAACCCGTACCCTAACCCTAACCCGTAACCTAAACCTAACCCTAACCCTAAATTTAACCCGTACACTACCCCTATCCGGAACCCTAAACCTAACACTAACCCATACCCTTACCCTAACCCTAACCCTAACACTAACCGTACACTAACCCTAACCCTAACCCTAACCCGTACTCTAACCCTAACCCTAATACTGAACCTAACCCTAACCCATACTCTAACCCTAACCCGTACTCTAACACTAACGCTTACCCTAACCCTAAATGTAACCCTCACCCGTACCCAAACCCTAACCCTAACATGTACCCTAAACCTAACCCTAACCCTAACCCGCACACTAAACTTAACCCTAACCCTAGACCTAACACGTACACTAAACCTTTCCCGTACCATAACCTTAACCCTAACCCATACCAAAACTCTAACACTAACCCTAACGCTAACCCTAACCCTAACCCTAAACCTTACAATAACCCTAACCCGAACCCTAACCCTAACCCGAACCCTAACCCTACTGGTAGCCTAATCCAAATTCTAACCTTAACCCCTAACCCTAACCCTTACCTTAACCCATACCCAAACAGTAAACATAACCCGTACCGTAACACTAACCCAAACCCGTACTCTAACCCTAACCCTAACCCTAAACCTAAACCTAATCCGCACCCTAAGCTTAACCCTAACCATAACCCAAACCATAACCCTTAACCGTAACCTAACACTAACCCATATCTTAACCCTAACCCTAACCTTAACCGTAACCCTAACCCGTACACTAACCCTAAAACTAACCCGTACCCTAACCCCAAACCTAACCCTAACCCGTATCCTAACACTAACCCTAACCCTAACCCTGACCCTAAACCTAACCGTAACCCTTACACTAACCCTAACCCGTACCCTAACCCTAACCCTAACCCGTACCCGTACCCTAACACTAACCCTAACCCTAACCCTGACCCTAAACATAACCCTAACCCTAACACTAACCCTAAACCGTACCCTAACCCGGACCCTAACCCCAACCCTAACCCTAAACCGTACCCTAACACTAACACTAACATTAACCCTGACACGTACCCTAACCTGTACCTTAACCCGTACCCTAAACCCAACCCTCACCCTAACCTGTACCCTAACACTAACCCTAACCCTAACCCTGACCCTAAACCTAACCCTAACCCTAACACTAACCCTAAACCGTACCCTAACCCTAACCATAACCCGAACCCTGACCATAACCCTAACCCTAACCCGTACCCTAAGCCTAACTCACACCCTAACCCTAACCCTAAACCATACCCTAACGCTAACCCTAACCCTAACCCTAACCCGCACCCTAAACCTAAACCTAACCCTAACCCTAAACATAACCCTTACCCGTAACCGAACCCTAACCCATACCCTAACCCTAACCCTAACCTTAACCGTAAATTTTGCCCGTACCCTAACCCTAAACTTAACCCGTACCCTAACCCCAACCATAACCCTAACCCGTACCCTAACCCTAACACTAGCTCTAACCCTCACCCTAACCCTCACCTATACCTAACCCTAACCCGTACCCTAACCCTAACCCGCATCCTAAACCTAACCCTAACCCTAAACTTAACCCGTACGCTAACCCTATCTCGTACCCTAAACCTAAACCTAACCCGTACCCTAACCCTAACCCTAACCCTAACCCTAACCCTATCCGTACACTAAACAAAACCCTAACTCTAAACCGAACACTAACCCTAAACCCTACTCTAACCCTAACCCTAACCCTAAACCTAACCCTAACTGGAACTCTAACCCTAACTCGTACCCTAAAACTAACTCTATCCCTATCACTAAACCTAACCCGTACTCTAACCCTAAATCTAACCCTAACTCTAACCCTAACCCGCACACTAAACCTAAACATAACCCTAACCCTAAACATAACCCTTAACCGTACCCTAACCCTAACCCATACCCTAACCCTAACCCTAACCCTAACCCTAACCATAACCCGAACACGTACCCTAACCCTAACCGGTAACCTAAATCTAACCTTAACCCTAAATTTAACCCGTACACAAACCCTATACCATACCCTAAACCTAACCCTAACCCGTACCCTAAGACTAACCTAACCATAACCCTATCCGTACACTAACCCTAACCCTAACCCTAACACTAACCCTAACCCGACTCTAACTCTACCCTAAACCTAAACCTAACCCTAACCCATAAACTAACACTAACCCTTACCCTAACCCTAAAACAAACCTGTACCCTAATCCTAAATGTAACCCTAACCCGTACCCAAACCCTAACCCTAACACGTACCTTAACCCTAACCCTAACCCTAATCCTAACCCGCACACTAAACCTAACCCTAACCCTAGACCTAACACGTACACTAAACCTATCCCGTACTGTAACCTTAACCCTAACCCGTACCGTCACCCTAACACTAATCCTAACCCTAAACCTAACCCTAACCCTAACCCTAACCCGTACACTAACCCTAACCCGAACCCTAACCCTAACCCTAACCCGTACCATAACCTTACCCGTAGCCTAAGCCTAACCCTACCCCTAACCCCTAACCCTAACCCCAACCATTACCCTAACCCGTACCCAAACAGAAACCTAACCCATACCCTAAAACTAAAGCAAAACCGTACTCTAAACCTAACCCTAACCCTAACGCGCACACTAAAATTAACCCTAACCCTAACCCAAACCATAAACCTTAACCGTTACCTAAACCTAACCCATAACCTAAGACTAACCTTAACCTTAACCATAACCCTAACCCGGACTCTAGCCCTAAAACTAATCCGTACCCTAACCCCAACCCTAACCCTATCCCGTAACCTAACACTAAACCTAACCCTAAACCTGACCCTAAACCTAACCATAACCCTTACAAAACCCTAACCCTAACCCTAACCTGCACCCTAAACCTAACCCTAACCCGTACCCTAACACTAACCCGTAAACTAAACCTAACCCTAACCCTAAACTTAACTCGTACGCTAACCCTATCCCGTACACTAAACCTAACCCTAACCCTTATCTTAACCCTAAACCTAAACCTAATCCTAACTCGAACATTAACCTTAACCCTAAACCTAACACTAACCCTACCCCGTACTCTAAACCTAACCCTAACCCTAACCCTAAACATAACCCTAACACTAACACTAACCCGTACTCTAACCCTAACTGTAACCCTAACCCTAACCGTACTCTAACCCTAACCCTAACCCTCACCCTAACACTAACCCGTACTGTAATCCTAACCCGTACCATAACCCTAACCCTAACCCTAACCCTAACCCTAACCCTAACCCTTGACCTAACCCGTATCCAAAACTATCCCGTACCCTAACCCTAACCCTAACCCGTACCCAAAGCCTAACAGTAACCCTAACCCATACCCTAGCACTAACCCAAACCCTAAACCTAACCTGCACCCTAAACCTAAACCTAACCCTTACCCTAACCATAACCCTTTCCACACCCTAAACCTGACCCATATCCTAACCCTAACCCTCACCTTAACCGTAAACCTGACCCGTACCCTAACCCTAAAACTAACCAGTACCCTAACACCAACCCTAACCCTAACCCGTACCATAACCCTATGCCTAACCTAACCCTGACCTTAAACCGAAACCTAACCCTAACCCTAACCCTAACCCTAACCCTAACCCGCACCTAAACCTAACCCTAACCCATACCCTAACGCTAACCCGTAACCTAAACCTAACCCTAACACTAAACTTAACCCGTACGCTAACCCTATCCCGTACCCTAAAACTAACCCTAACCCGTACCATAAAACTAACTCTAACCTTAACCCTATCCGAACACTAACCCTAACCCTAACCCTAACACTAACACTAACCCTAACCGGTACTCTAAACCTATCCCTAACCCTAAACCTAACGCTAACCCGTACTCTAACCCTAACCGTACACTAACACTAACCCTAACCATAGCACTAAACGTAACCCATACTCTAAACCTATAACTCACCCTAACTCAAAACCTAACCCGTACTATAACCCTAAACCTAACCCTAACCCTAACCCTAACCCGTACAGTAACCCTAACCCGTACCCTAACCCTAACCCTAAATCTAATCCTAACCCTAACCCTAACCCTAACCCTGACCCTAAACCTAACGCTAACCCGTTCCCTAAACCTAAACCGTAACTTAAACCTAACCCTAAACCTAACCATTACCCAAACCTAAACATAACGCTAACCCGTACCCAAACCCTAAACCTAACACGTACCCTAACCCTAACCCTAACCCGCACACTAAACCTAACCCTAACCCTAGACCTAACACGTAGTCTAACTCTATCCCGTACCCTAAACTTAACCCTAACCCGTACCGTAACCCTCACACTAACCCTAAACCTAACCCTAACCATAACTCTAACCCTAACCCGTACACTAAACCTAACCTGAACACTAACCCTAACCCTAACATGTACCCTAACCCTACCCGTACCCAAATGGTAAACCTAACCTGTACCCTAACACTAACCCAAACCCGTACTCTAACCCTAACCCTAACCCTAACCCGCACCCTAAACTTAACCCTAACCCTAACCCAAACCATAACCCTTAACCGTACCCTAACCCTAACCCATACCCTACAATAACCCTAACCTTAACCGTAACCCTAACCCGTACCCTAACCTAAACCGTATCCTAAACCTAACCCTAACTCTAACCTGTACCATAACCCTATTTCTAACCCTAACTCATACCCTAACCCTAACCCTAACCTGGACCCTAACCCTAACCCTAACCCGTACCCTAAACCTAACCCATACCCTAACCCTAACCCTAAACCTAACCCTAACCCTAACCCGTACCCTAAACCTAACCCTAACCTTTGACCTAACCCGTACCCAACCCTATCTCGTACCCTAAACTTAACCCTAACACGTACCCAAACCCTAACAGTAACCCTAACCCATAGCCTAGAGCTAACCCTAACCCTAACCCTAAGCCTAACCCGCACCCTAAACCTAAATGTAACCCTAACACTAACCATAACCCTTTGCCGTACCCTAACCCTAACCCATACGTAACACTAACCCTAAATTTAAAAGTAACCCTAACCCGTACCCTAACCCTAACACTAACCCGTACCCTAACACCAAACCTAACCCTAACCCGTAGCATGACCCTATCCCTAACCATAACCCTGACCCTAAACCTAACCCTAACCCGTACCCTAACCTTAACCCGCACATAAACCTAAACCTAACCCGTACCCTAACACTAACCCGTAACCTAAACTAACCATAACCCTAAACTTAACGCGTACACTAACCCTATCCCGTACCCTAAACCTAACCCTAACCCGTACCCTAACCCTAACCCTATCTGTACACTAACACTAACCCTAACACTAACACTAAACGTAACCTGTACTCTAAACCTAACCCTAACCCTAAACCTAACCCTAACCCGTACCCTAACCCTAAAACTAACCCGTACCCTAACACTAACCCTAACCCTAACCCTGAACCTAAACCTAAACCGAACCCTTACACTAACTCTTACCCTAACCCAAACCCACACCCTAAACCTAACCCTAACCCGTGCCCTAACCCTAAACCTAACCCGTAAACTAAACCTAACCCTAACCCTAAACTTAACCTGTACGCTAACCCTATTTCGCACCCTAAACCTAACCCTAACTCTTATCCTAACCCTAAACCTAACCCTAACAATAACCCGTAACCTAAACCTAAACCTAACCCTTGACCTAACCCGTACCCAACCCTATCTCGTACCCTAAACCTAAACCTAACCCGTACACAAACCCTAACAGTAACCCTAACCCATACCCTAGCGCTAACCCTAACTCTAAACCTAAGCCTAACCCGCACCCTAAACCTAAACGTAACTCTAACCCTAACCATAACCCTTACCCGTACCCTAACCCTAACCCATAAACTAACACTAACCCTAACTTTAACCGTAACCCTGACCTGTACCCTAACCCTAAAAGTAACCCGTACCCTAACCCCGACCCTAACCCTAACCCGTAGCATGACCCTATCCCTAACCATAACTCTGACCCTAAACCTAAACCTAACCCGTACCCTAACCCTAACCCGCACATAAACCTAAGCCTAACTCGTACCCTAACCCTAACCCGTAACCTAAACTAACCATAATCCTAAACTTAATGTGTACACTAACCCTATCCCTTACCCTAAACCTAACCCTAACCCATACCCTAACCCTAACCCTAACCCTAACCCTAACCCTATCCATACACTAACCCTAACACTAACCCTAACCCGTACTCTAACCCTAACCCTAATCCTGAACCTAACCCTAACCCGTAATCTAACCCTAACCCGTACTCTAACACTAACCCTTACCCTAACCCTAAACCTAACCCGTACCATAACCCTAAATGTAACCCTCACCCGTACCCAAACCCTAACCCTAACATGTACCCTAAACCTAACCCTAACCCTAACCCACACACTAAACCTAACCCTAACCTTAGACATAACACGTACACTAACCCTTTCCCGTACCATAACCTTAACCCTAACCCGTACCGAAACCCTAACACTAACCCTAATGCTAACCCTAAACCTAACCCTAAAACTTACAATAACCCTAACCCGAAACCTAACTCTAACCCGAACCCTAACCCTACCAGTAGCCTAACCCAAATTCTAAACTTAACCCTTAACCCTACCTCTAACCCTAACCCTTACCTTAACCCGTACCCAAACAGTAAACATAACCCGTACCGTAACACTAACCCAAACCCGTACTCTAACCCTAACCCTAACCCTAACCATAAACCTTACAATAACCCTAACCCGAACCCTAACCCTAACCCAAACCCTAACCCTACCGGTAGCCTAACCCAAATTCTAAACTTAACCCCTAACCCTAACCCTAACCCTAACTCTTACCTTAACCCGTACCTGAACAGTAAACATAACCCGTACCGTAACACTATCCCAAACCCGTACTCTAACCCTAACTCTAACCCTAACCCTAAACCTAATCCGCACCCTAAGCTTAACTCTAACCCTAACCCAAACCATAACCCTTAACCGTAACCTAACCCTAACCCATATCTCAACCCTAACCCTAACCTTAACCATAACCCTAACCCGTACACTAACCCTAAAACTAACCCGTACCCTAACCCCAAACCTAACCCTAACCCGTACCCTAACACTAACCCTAACCCTAACCCTGACCCTTAACCTAACCGTAATCTTTACATTAACCCTAACCCATACCCTAACCCTAACCTTAACCCTAACCCTAACCCGTACCATAACACTAACCCTAACCCTAACCCTGACCCTAAACCTAACCCTAACCCTAACACTAACCCTAAACCGTACCCTAACCCGGACCCTAACGCCAACCCTAACCCTAAACCGTACCCTAACACTAACACTAACTCTAACACTAACCTGACACGTACCCTAACCTGTACCTTAACCCGTACCTTAACCCCAACCCTCACCATAACCTGTACCCTAACACTAACCCTAAACCTAACCCTGACCCTAAACCTAACCCTAACCCTCACACTAACCCTAAACCGTACCCTAAACCTAACCCTAACCCTAACCCTGACCATAACCCTAACCCTAACCCGTAACCTAAGCCTAACTCATACCCTAACCCTAACCCTAAACCGTCCCTAACCCTAACCTGTACCCTAAACCTAACCCTATCCCTTGACCTAATAGGTACCCAAACCTATCCCGTAACCTAACCCTATCCCTAAGCCATACCCAAACCCTAACAATAACCCTAAACCATACCCAAGCGCTAACCCTAACCCTAACCCTAACCCGCACCCTAAACCTAAACCTAACCCTAACCCTAAACATAACCCTTACCCGTACCCTAACCCTAACCCATACCCTAACCCTAACCCTAACCTTCCGTAACCCTGACCCGTACACTAACCCTAACCCGTACCCTAAACCTAACCAGTAACCTAAACCGAACCCTAACCCTAAACTTAACCCGTACACTAAACCTATCCCGTACCCTAAACCTAACCCTAACTCTTATCCTAAACCTATACCTAACCCTAAGCCTAACCCGTACATTAACCCTAACTCTAACCCTAACACTAACCCTACCCCGTACTCTAAACCTAACCCTAACCCTAACCCTAACCCTAACCCTAACCCATACACTAACCCTAACCCTAACCGTACTCTAACCCTAACCCTTACCCTCACCCTAACAATAAACCGTACTGTAACCCTAACCTGTAATATAACCCTAACCCTAACTGGTACCCTAACCCTAACCCTAACTCGTACACTAACCCTAACCTTGACCCTAACCCTAACCGTACTCTAATCCTAAACCTAAACCTAACCCTAACCGTAACCCTACACGTACTCTAACCCTAACACTAACACTCACCCTAACACTAACCCGTACTGTAACCCTAACCCGTAACATAACCTTAACCCTAACCTGTACCCTAACCCTAACCCTAACTCGTACCCTAACCCTAACCCGTACCTTAAACCTAACCCATACCCTAACACTAACCCTAAACCTAACTCATACCCTGAACCTAACCGTAACCCTAACTCGTACCCTAACCCTAACCCTGACCCTAACCCGCACCCTAAACCTAAAACTAACCCTAACCCTAACCATAACACTTACCCGTACCCTATCCCTAACCCATACCCTAATCCTAACCCTAAACTTAACCATAACCATGACCCGTACCATAACCCTAAAACTAACCCGTACCCTAACCCCAACCCTAACCATAACCCGTACCATAACCCTATCCCTAACGCAAACCCTGACCCCAAACCTAACCCTAACCCGTACCCTAACCCTAACCCTAACCCTAACCCTAACACTAACTCTTACCTAAACCTAAGCCTATCTCGTACCTTAAACCTAACCCTAACAAGAACCCTAACCCTAACCGTAACCCGAACCCGATCCGTACACTAACCCTAACCCTAACACTAACACTAACCCTAACCCATACTCTAACACTAAACTTAACACTAAACCTAAACCTAACCCGTACTCTAACCCTAACCCGTAACCTAAAACTAACCCTAAACCTCACACTAACCCTAACCCGTATCTAACCCTCACCCTAACACTAACACTAACCCTACCCCATACTCTAACCCTAACCTAACCCTAACCCTAAAACTAACCCATACCCTAACCCTAACCCTAACCCTTTCCCTAACCCTAACACTAACACTAACCTTAATCCGTACTCTAACCCTAACCCTAACACTAACCCTAACCCTACTCGTACTCTAACCCTAACACTAAAACTCACCCTAACCCTAACCCGTACTGTAACCCTAACCCGTAACATAACCTCAACCCTAACCCGTAACCTAACACTAACCCTAACTCGTACCCTAAACCTAACCCTGACCCTAAGACTAACCCGTACCCTAAACCTAACCCGTACCCTAACCCTTACACTAACCCTAACCCGTACCCTAAACCTAACCCTAACCCTAACTCATACCCTAACCCTAACCCTAACCCTGACCCTAACCCTAACCCTAACCCGTACCTTAAACCTAACCCGTACCATAACCCTAAACCTAACCCTAACCCGTACCCTAAACCTAACCCTAATCCTAACTCGTACCCTAAACCTAACCCTGACCCTAACCCGCACCCTAAACCTAAAACTAACCCTAACCCTAACCATAACACTTACCCGTACCCTAACCCTAAACCTAACCCTAACACTTCCCCTAAACCTAACCCTAACCCTGACCATAACCCTAACCCTAAACCGTACCCTAACCCACTCCTAACCCTTCCCCTAAACCTAACCCTAACCCTGACCATAACCCTAACCCTAAACTGTTCCCTAAACCTAAACCGTACCTTAACCCTAACCCTAAACCTAACCCGTACCCTAACCTAAACATAACGCTAACCTGTACCCAAACCCTAAACCTAACACGTACCCTAACCCTAAGCCTAACCGCGCACTCTAAACCTAACCCTAACCCTAGACCTAACACGTAGAATAACTCTATCCCGTACACTAACATTAACCCTAACCAGTACCATAACCGTAACACTAACCCTAACCATAACCCTAACCCTAACCCTAACCCTAACCCGTACACTAACCCTAACCCGAACCCTAACCCTAAACCTAACCCGTACCCTAACCCTACCCATAGCTTAACCCTAACTCTAACTCTAACCCTAACCCTAACCCTTACCCTAACCCGTACTCAAATGGTAAACCTAACGCGTAACCTAACACTAACGGAAAGCCGTACTCTAAACCTAACCCTAACCCGCACCCTATACTTAACCCTAACCGTAAACCAAACCATAACCCTTAACCGTAAACTAAGCCTAACCCATACCCTAACCCTAACCCTAACATTAACCATAACCCTGACCCGTACCTTAACCCTAAAACTAACCCATACCCTAACCCCAACCCTAACCCTAACCCGTACCCTAACACTAACACTAACCCTAACCCTGACCCTAAACCTAACCCTAACCCTTACACTAATCCTAACCCTAACCCTAACTCGTAACCTAACCCTAACCCGTAACCTAAACCTAACCCTAAACCTAAACTTAACCAGTAAGCTAACCCTATCCCATACCCTAAAACTAACCCTAACCCGTATCCTAACCCTAAACCTAACCCTAACCTTAACCTGTACATTACCCCTAAAACTAATCCTAAGATTAACCCTAACCCATACTCTAACCCTAACCCTAACCCTAAAACTAACCCTAACCCGTACTCTAAACCTAACCGTAACCTAACACTAAAACTAACCCTAACCCTAACACTAACCCGTACCCTAACCCGTACCCTAAAACTAAACCATACCCTAACCCTAACCCTAACCCTAACCCGTACCCTAAACCTAACCCTAACCCTAACTCGTACCCTAACCCTAAGCTTAACCCGGACCCTAACCCTAACCTTAACCGTAACCCTAACCCGTACCCTAACCCTAACCTAACCCGTACCCTAACCCCAGCCCTAAACCTAACCCGTGCCCTAACACTAACCCTAACCCTAACACTGACACTAAACCTAACCCTAACCCTTACACTAATCCTAAACCTAAACCTAACCTGCACCCTAAACCTAACCGTAACCCGTACCCTAACCCTAACCCGTAACCTAAACCTAACCCTAACTCTAAACTTAACCCGTACGCTAACCCTATCCCGTACCTTAAACCTAACCCTAACCTGTATCCTAACCCTAAACCTAACCCTAAACCTAACCCGTACATTAACCCTAACCCTAACCCTAACACTAACCCTACCCCGTACTCCTACACTAACCCTAACCCGAACCCGTACCCTAACCCTAACCCTAAACCTAAGCCGTACCCTAAACCTAACACATCCCCTAACCCTAACCCTAACCCTTGACCTAACCCGTACCCAACCCTATCCCATAACCTAACCCTAACCCTAAACTGTACCCAAACCCTTACAGTAACCCTAACTCATACCCTAGCGCTAACCCTAACCCTAACCCTAACCCTAAGCCTAACCCCTACATTACCCTAACCTTAACCCTAACACTAAACCTACCCCTTATTCTAACCCTAACCCTAACCCTAACCCTAACCCGTACCCTAACCCTAAAACTAACCCTTTCCCTAAACCTAACACTAACCCTAACCTGTACGCAAACACTAACCCTAACCCTAACCCTAACCGAACTCTAACCCTAACCCTAACCCTGACCCTAACCCTAACCCGAACTGTAACCCTAACCCATAATATAACCCTAACCTTAACCCATACCCTAACCCTAACCCTAACTCGTACCCAAACGGTAAACCTAACCCGTCCCCTAACACTAACCCAAGCCCGTACTCTAACCCTAATCCTAACCCTAAACCTAACCCTAAATCACACCCTAAACTTAAACTTAACCCTAACAATAACCATAACCCTTAACCGTACCCTAACCCTAACCCACACCCTAACCCTAACCCTAACTTTAACCCTAACCCTAACCCGTACCCTAACCTTTAAACTAACCCGTACCTTACCCCAACCCTTACCCAAACTCATACCCTAACACTAACCCTAACCCTAACCCTGACCCTAAACCTAACCCAAACCCGTACACTAACCCTAACCATAACCCTAACCCGAACCCTAAACCTAACCCTAACCCGTACCCTAACCCTAACCCTAACCCGTAACCTAAACCTGACCCTAACACTAAACGTAACCATTACGCTAACCCTATCCCATACCCTAAACCTATCCCTAACCCGTAACCTAACCTTAAACCAAAATCTAAGCCTAACCAGTACCCTAACCCTACCCCTAATCCTTTCCCTAGCCCTAACAATAACCCTAACCCGTCCTCTAACCCTAACCCTAACCCTAACCCTAACCCTAAGCCTAACCGTACTCTAACCCTAACCCTAACCCTCACACTAACCCTAACCCGTACTCTAAACCTAACCCGGAACATAACCCTAATGCTAAACCGTACCCTAACGCTAACCCATACCCTAAACTTAACCCTATCCCTAATTCGTAACCTAAACCTAACCCTAACCCTGACGCTAAACCTAACCCTAACCCGTACCCTAAACCTAACCCATACACTAACCCTAACCCTAAACCTAATCCTAACCCTAACCAGTACACTAAACCTAACCCTAACACTTGACCTAACCCGTATCCAACCCTATCCGTACCCTAACCCTAACCCTAACCCGTACCCAAACCCTAACAGTAACCCTAACTCATACCCTAGCGCTAACCCTAACCTTAACCCTAAGCCTAACCCACACCCTAAACCTAAACCAAACCCTGACCCTAACTATAACCCTTACCCGTACCCTAACCCTAACCCATACCCTAACATTAACCCTAACCTTAAACGTAAACCTAACCTGTGCCCTAACCCTAAAACTAACCCGTACCCTAACCCCAACCCTAACCCTAACCCGTACCCTAACCCTATCCCTAACCCTAACCCTGACCCTAAACCTAACCCTAACCCGTACCCTAATCCTTACCCGCACCTAAGCCTAACCCTAACCCGTACCCTAACCCTAACCCGTAACCTAAACCTAACCCTAACCCTAAATTTAACCCATACACTACCCCTATCCGGAACCCTAAACCTAACCCTAACCCATACCCTTACCCTAACCCTAACCCTAACACTATCCGTACACTAACCCTAACCCTAACCCTAACCCTAACCCGTACTCTAACCCTAACCCTAATCCTGAACCTAACCCTAACCCGTACTCTAACCCTAACCCGTACTCTAACACTAACCCTTACCCTAACTCTAAACCTAACCCGTACCCTAACCCTAAATGTAACCCTCACCCGTACCCAAACCCTAACCCTAACATGTACCCTAACCCAGCCCTAACTCTAACCCACACACTAAACCTAACCCTAACCCTAGACCTAACACGTACACTAACCCTTTCCCTACCATAACCTTAACCCTAACCCATACCGAAACCCTAACACTAACCCTAACGCTAAACCTAACCCTAACCCTAAACCTTACAATAACCCTAACCCGAACACTAACCCTAACCCAAACCCTAACCCTACCGGTAGCCTAATCCAAATTCTAACCTTAACCCCTAACCCTAACCCTAACCCTAACCCTTACCTTAACCCGTACCCAAACAGTAAACATAACCCGTACCGTAACACTAACCCAAACCCGTACTCTAACCCTAACCCTAACCCTAAACCTAAACCTAATCTGCACCCTAAGCTTAACCCTAACCATAACCCAAACGATAACCCTTAACCGTAACCTAACCCTAACCCATATCTTAACCCTAACCCTAACCTTAACCGTAACCCTAACCCGTACACTAACCTTAAAACTAACACATACCCTAACCCCAAACCTAACCCTAACCCATACCCTAACACTAACCCTAACCATGACCCTAAACCTAACCGTAACCCTTACACTAACCCTAACCCGTACCCTAACCCTAACCCTCAACCTAACCCTAACCCGTACCCTAGCACTAACCCTAACCCTAACCCTGACCCTAAACCTAACCCTAACCCTAACACTAACCCTAAACCGTACCCTAACCCGGACCCTAACCCCAACCCTAACCCTAAACCGTACCCTAACACTAACACTAACACTAACCCTGACACGTACCCTAACCTGTACCTTAACCCGTACCCTAAACCCAACCCTCACCCTAACCTGTACCCTAACACTAACCCTAACCCTAACCCTGACCCTAAACCTAACCCTAACCCTAAACCTGACCATAACCCTAACCCTAACCCGTACCCTAAGCATAACTCATACCCTAACCCTAACCCTAAACCGTCCCTAACCCTAAACTGTACCCTAAACCTAACCCTATCCCTTGACCTAACCCGTACCCAAACCTATCCCGTAACCTAACCCTATCCCTAAGCCGTACCCAAACCCTAACAGTAACCCTAAACCACACCCTAGCGCTAACCCTAACCTTAACCCTATCCCGCATCCTAAACCTAAACCTAACCCTAACGCTAAACATAACCCTTACCCGTACTCTAACCCTAACCCATACCCTAACCCTAACCCTAACCTTAACCGTAACCCTGGCCCGTAACCTAACCCTAAACTTAACCCGTACCCTAACCCCAACCATAACCCTAACCCGTACCCTAACCCTAACACTAACCCTAACCCTCACCCTAACCCTCACCTATACCTAACCCTAACCCGTACCCTAACCCTAACCCGCATCCTAAACCTAACCCTAACCCTAAACTTAACCCGTACGCTAACCCTATCTCGTACCCTAAACCTAAACCTAACCCGTACCCTAACCCTAACCCTAACCCTAACCCTAACCCTAACCCTATCCGTACACTAACCATAACCCTAACCCTAAACTGAACACTAACCCTAAACCGTACTCCAACCCTAACCCTAACCCTAAACCTAACCCTAACTGGAACTCTAACCCTAACTCGTACCCTAAAACTAACCCTATCCCTATCACTAACCCTAACCCGTACTCTAACCCTAAATCTAACCCTAACTCTAACCCTAACCCGCACACTAAACCTAAACCTAACCCTAACCCTAAACATAACCCTACTCGTAACCTAACCCTAACCCATACCCTAACCCTAACCCTAACCCTAACCCGTAACCTAAATCTAACCCTAACCCTAAATTTAACCCGTACACAAACCCTATCTCATACCCTAAACCTAACCCTAACCCGTACCCTAAGACTAACCTAACCCTAACCCTATCCGTACACTAACCCTAACCCTAACCCTAACACTAACCCTAACCCGTACTCTAACTCTACCCTAAACCTAAACCTAACCCTAACCCGTAAACTAACACTAACCCTTACCCTAACCCTAAAACTAACCCTAACCCTAGACCTAACATGTACACTAACCCTATCCCGTACTGTAACCTTAACCCTTACCCGTACTGTCACCCTAACACTAATCCTAACCCTAAACCTAACCCTAACCCTAACCCTAACCCGTACACTAACCCTAACCCGAACCCTAACCCTAACCCTAACCCGTACCATAACCTTACCCGTGGCCTAACCCTAACCCTACCCCTAACCCCTAACCCTAACCCCAACCCTTACCCTAACCCGTACCCAAACAGAAACCTAACCCATACCCTAAAACTAAAGCAAAACCGTACTCTAAACCTAACCCTAACCCTAACCCTAATGCGCACCCTAAACTTAACCCTAACCCTAACCCAAACCATAAACCTTAACCGTTACCTAAACCTAACCCATAACCTAAGACTAACCTTAACCTTAACCATAACCCCAACCCGTACCCTAGCCCTAAAACTAATCCTTACCCTAACCCCAACCCTAACCCTATCCCGTAACCTAACACTAAGCCTAACCCTAAACCTGACCCTAAACCTAACCGTAACCCTTACACTAACCCTAACTCTAACCCTAAACTGCACCCTAAACCTAACCTTAACCCGTACCCTAACACTAACCCGTAAACTAAACCTAACCCTAACCCTAAACTTAACCCGTACGCTAACCCTTCCCGTACACTAAACCTAACCCTAACCCTTATCCTAACCCTAAACCTAAACCTAATCCTAACTCGTACATTAACCCTAACCCTAAACCTAACACTAACCCTACCCCGTACTCTAAACCTAACCCTAACCCTAACCCTAAACATAACCCTAACACTAACACTAACCCGTACTCTAACCCTAAATGTAACCCTAATCCTAACCCTAACCCTAACCCTAACCCTTGACCTAACCCGTATCCAAAACTATCCCGTACCCTAACCCTAACCTAACCCGTACCCAAAGCCTAACAGTAACCCTAACCCATACCCTAGCGCTAACCCTAACCCTAACCCTAACCTGCACCCTAAACCTAAACCTAACCCTCACCCTAACCATAAACCTTTCCGCACCCTAAACCTAACCCATATCCTAACCCTAACCCTAACCTTAACCGTAAACCTGACCCATACCCTAACCCTAAAACTAACCAGTACCCTAACACCAACCCTAACCCTAACCTGTACCATAACCCTATGCCTAACCCTAACCCTGACCCTAAACCGAAACCTAACCCTAACCCTAACCCTAACCCTAACCCGCACCTAAACCTAACCCTAACTCGTACCCTAACCCTAACCCGTAACCTAAACCTAACCCTAACCCTTAACTTAACCCGTACGCTAACCCTATCCCGGACCCTAAAACTAACCCTAACCCGTACCATAAACCTAACTCTAACCCTAACCCTATCCGAACACTAACCCTAACCCTAACCCTAACACTAACACTAACCCTAACCCGTACTCTAACCCTATCCCTAACCCTAAACCTAATGCTAACCGTACTCTAACCCTAACCGTACCCTAACACTAACCCTAACCATAACACTAAACCTAACCCATACTCTAAACCTATACCTCACCCTAACTCAAAACCTAACCCGTACTATAACCCTAAACCTAACCTTAACCCTAACCCTAACCCGTACAGTAACCCTAACCCGTACCCTAACCCTAACCCTGAATCTAATCCTAAACCTAACCCTAACCCTGACCCTAAACCTAACGCTAACCCGTTCCCTAAACCTAAACCGTAACTTAACCCTAACCCTAAACCTAACCATTACCCAAACCTAAACATAACGCTAACCCGTACCCAAACCCTAAACCTACACGTACCCTAACCCTAACCCTAACCCACACACTAAACCTAACCCTAACCCTAGACCAAACACGTAGTCTAACTCTATCCCGTACCCTAACCTTAACCCTAACCCGTACCGTAACCCTCACACTAACCCTAGACCTAACCCTAACCGTAACTCTAACCCTAACCCGTACACTAAACCTAACCTGAACCCTAACCCTAACCCTAACACGTACCCTAACCCTACCTGTACCCAAATGGTAAACCTAACTCGTACCCTAACACTAACCCAAACCCGTACTCTAACCCTAACCCTAACCCTAACCCGCACCCTAAACTTAACCCTAACCCTAACCCAAACCATAACCCATAACCGTACCATAACCCTAACCCATACCCTAAAATAACCCTAACCTTAACCATAACCCTAACCCGTACCCTAACCTAAACCGTATCCTAAACCTAACCCTAACTCTAACCCGTACCATAACCCTATTTCTAACCCTAACTCATACCCTAACCCTAACCCTAACCTGGACCCTAACCCTAACCCTAACCCGTACCCTAAACCTAACCCATACCCTAACCCTAACCCTAAACCTAAACCTAACCCTAACCCGTACCCTAAACCTAACCCTAACCTTTGACCTAACCCGTACCCAACCCTATCTCGTACCCTAAACCTAACCCTAACACGTACCCAAACCCTAACAGTAACCCTAACCCATAGCCTAGAGCTAACCCTAACCCTAACCCTAAGCCTAACCCGCACCCTAAACCTAAATGTAACCCTAACACTAACCATAACCCTTTGCCGTACGCTAACCCTAACCCATACGTAACACTAACCCTAACTTTAAAAGTAACCCTAACCCGTACCCTAACCCTAAAACTAACCCGTACCCTAACACCAAACCTAACCCTAACCCGTAGCATGACCCTATCCATAACCATAACCCTGACCCTAAACCTAACCCTAACCCGTACCCTAACCCTAACCCGCACATAAACCTAAGCCTAACCCGTACCCTAACACTAACCCGTAACCTAAACTAACCATAACCCTAAACTTAACGCGTACACTAACCCTATCCCGTACCCTAAACCTAACCCTAACCCGTACCCTAACCCTAACCCTAACCCTATCTGTACACTAACACTAACCCTAACACTAAACCTCACCTGTACTCTAAACCTAACCCTAACCCTAAACCTAACCCTAACCCGTACCCTAACCCTAAAACTAACCCGTACCCTAAACTAACCCTAAACCTAACCCTGACCCTAAACCTAACCCGAACCCTTACACTAACCCTAACCCTAACCCAAACCCGCACCCTAAACCTAACCCTAACCCGTGCCCTAACCCTAAACCTAACCCATAAACTAAACCTAACCCTAACCCTAAACTTAACCTGTACGCTAACCCTATTTCGCACCCTACACCTAACCCTAACTCTTATCCTAACCCTAAACCTAACCCTAACACTAACCCGTACCCTAAACCTAACCCTAACCCTTGACCTAACCCGTACCCAACCCTATCTCGTACCCTAAACCTAAACCTAACCCGTACACAAACCCTAACAGTAACCCTAACCCATACCCTAGCGCTAACCCTAAATCTAAACCTAAGCCTAACCCGCACCCTAAACCTAAACGTAACCCTAACCCTAACCATAACCCTTACCCGTACACTAACCCTAACCCATAAACTAACACTAACCATAACTTTAACCGTAACCCTGACCTTTACCCTAACCCTAAAAGTAACCCGTACCCTAACCCTGACCCTAACCCTAACCCATAGCATGACCCTAACCCTAACCATAACCCTGACCCTAAACCTAAACCTAACCCGTACCCTACCCTAACCCGCACATAAACCGAAGCCTAACCCGTACCCTAACCCTAACCCGTAACCTAAACTAAACATAACCCTAAACTTAATGTGTACACTAACCCTATCCTGTACCCTAAACCTAACCCTAACCCATACCCTAACCCTAAACCTAACCCTAACCCTAACCCGCACCCTGAACCTAACCCTAACACATACCCTAACCCTAACCCTAACCCGTAACCTAAACCTAACCCTAACCCTAAACTTAACCTGTACGCTAACCCTATCCCGCACACTAAACTTAACCCTAACTCTTATCCTAACCCTAACCCGTACCCTAAACCTAACCCTAACCCTTGACCTAACCCATACCCAACCCTATCTCGTACCCTAAACCTAACCCTAACCGGTACCCTAACCCTAACCCGAAGCCTAACACTATCCGTACACTAACCCTAATCCTAACACTAACACTAACCCTAAACCGTACTCTAAACCTAACCCTAACCCTAAACCTAACCCTAACTCGTACCCTAACCCTAAAACTAACCCGTACCCTAACACTAACCCTAACCTTAACCCTGACCCTAAACCTAACCCTAACCCTTACACTAACCCTAACCCTAACCCACACCCTAAACTAACCCTAACCCGTATTCTAACCCTAACCCGTACCCTAACCCTAACCAGTAACCTAAACCTAACCCTAACTCTAAACTTAACCCGTACGCTAAACCTATCCCATACCCTACACCTAACCCTAACTCTTATCCTAAACCTATACCTAACCAAAGCCTAATCCGTACATTAACCCTAACTCTAACCCTACACTAACCTTACCCCGTACTCTAAACCTAACCCTAACCCTAACCCTAACCCTAACCCGTACTCTAACCCTAACCCTAACACTAACCCTAACCGTACTCTAACCCTAACCCTTACCCTCACCCTAACACTAAACCGTACTGTAACCCTAAACCGTAATATAACCCTAACCCTAACTGGTACCCTAACCCTAACCCTAACTCGTACACTAACCCTAACCCTGACCCTAACCATAACCGTACTCTAACCCTAAACCTAACCCTAACCCTAACCGTAACTCTACACGTACTCTAACCCTAACACTAACACTCACCCTAACACTAACCCGTACTGTAACCCTAACCCGTAACATAACCCTAACCCTAACCCGTACCCTAACCCTAACCCTAACTCGTACCCTAACCCTAACCCTAACCCGTACATAAAACCTAACCCGTACCCTAACCCTAACCCTAAACCTAACCCGTACCCTGAACCTAACCCTAACCCTAACTCGTACCCTAACCCTAACCCTGACCCTAACCCGCACCCTAAACCTAAAACTAACCCTAACCCTAACCATAACACTTACCCGTACCCTAACCCTAACCCATACCCTAACATTAACCCTAACCTTAACCGTAAACCTAACCCGTAACCTAACCCTAAAACTAACCTGTACCCTAACCCCAACCCTAACCCTAACCCGTACCATAACTCTATCCCTAACCCTAACCCTGACCCTAAACCTAACCCTAACCCGTACCCTAAACCTAACCCGCACCTAAACCTAACCCTAACCCGTACCCTAACCCTAACCCGTAACCTAAACCTAACCCCAACCCTAAATTTAACCCGTACACTACCCCTATCCGGAAACCTAAACCTAACCCTAACCCATACCCTTACCCTAACCCTAACCCTAACCCTAACCCTATCCATACACTAACCCTAACCCTAACCTTAACACTAACCCTAACCAGTACTCTAACCCTAACCCTAATCCTGAACCTAACCCTAACCCGTAATCTAACCCTAACCCGTACTCTAACACTAACCCTTACCCTAACCCTAAACCTAACCCGTACCCTAACCCTAAATGTAACCCTCACCCGTATCCAAACCCTAAACCTAACCCTAACCCTAAACCTTACAATAACCCTAACCCGAACCCTAACCCTAACCCATACCCTAACCCTACCGGTAGCCTAACCCAAATTCTAAACTTAACCCCTAACCCTAACCCTAACCCTAACCCTTACCTTAACCCGTACCCGAACAGTAAACATAACCCGTACCGTAACACTAACCCAAACCCATACTCTAACCCTAACCCTAACCCTAGCCCTAAATCTAATCCGCACCCTAAGCTTAACCCTAAACCTAACTCAAACCATAACCCTTAACCGTAACCTAACCCTAACCCATATCTTAACCCTAACCCTAACCTTAACCATAACCCTAACCAGTACACTAACCCTAAAGCTAACCCGTGCCCTAACCCCATACCTAACCCTAACCCGTACCCTAACACTAACCCTAACCCTAACCCTGACCCTAAACCTAACCGTAACCCTTACACTAACCCTAACCCATACCCTAACCCTAACCCTAACCCTAACCCGTACCCTAACACTAACCCTAACCCTAACCCTGACCCTAAACCTAACCCTACCCCTAACACTAACCCTAAACCGTACCCTAACCCGGACCCTAACCCCAACCCTAACCCTAAACCGTACCCTAACACTAACACTAAAACTAACCCTGACACGTAACCTAACCTGTACCTTAACCCATACCCTAACCCCAACCCTCACCCTAACCTGTACCCTAACACTAACCCTAAACCTAACCCTGACCCTAAACCTAACCCTAACCCTAACACTAACCCTAAACTGTACCCTAACCCTAACCCTAACCCTAACCCTGACCATAACCCTAACCCTAACCCGTAACCTAAGCCTAACTCATACCCTAACCCTAACCCTAAACCGTCCCTAACCCTAACCCGTACCCTACCTAACCCTATCCCTTGACCTAACCCATACCCAAACCTATCCCGTAACCTAACCCTATCCCTAAGCCATACCCAAACACTAACAGTAACCCTAACCCATACCCTAGCGCTAACCCTAACCCTAACCCTAACCTGCACCCTAAACCTAAACCTAACCCTAACCCTAAACATAACCCTTACCCGTACCCTAACCCTAACACTAACCCTAACCCTCACCCTAACCCTCACCTATACCTAACCCTAACCCGTACCCTAACCCTAACCCGTACCCTAAACCTAACCAGTAACCTAAACCTAACCCTAACCCTAAACTTAACCCGTACGCTAAACCTATCCCGTACCCTAAACCTAACCCTAACTCTTATCCTAAACCTATACCTAACCCTAAGCCTAACCAGTACATTAACCCTAACTCTAACCCTAACACTAACCCTACACCGTACTCTAAACCTAACCCTAACCCTAACCCTAACCCTAACCCTAACCCTAACCCTAACACTAACCCTAACCCTAACCCTAACCCGTACTCTAACCCTAACCCTAACACTAACCCTAACCGTACTCTAAACCTAACCCTTACCCTCACACTAACACTAAACCGTACTGTAACCCTAACCCATAGTATAACCCTAACCCTAATTGGTACCTTAACCCTAACCCTAACTCGTACACTAACCCTAACCTTGACCCTAACCCTAACCGTACTCTCACCCTAAACCTAACTCTAACCCTAACCGTAACCCTACACGTACTCTAACCCTAACACTAACACTCACCCTAACACTAACCTGTACTGTAACCCTAACCCATAACATAAACCTAACCCTAACCCGTACCCTAACCCTAACCCTAACTCGTACCCTAACCCTAACCCTAACCCGTACCTTAAACCTAACCCTTACCCTAACCCTAACCCTAAACCTAACCCGTACCCTGAACCTAACCCTAACCCTAACTCGTACCCTAACCCTAACCCTGACCCTAACCCGCACCCTAAACCTAAAACTAACCCTAACCCTAACCATAACACTTACCCGTACCCTAACCCTAACGCATACCCTAACCCTAACCCTAAACTTAACCGTAACCCTGACCCGTACCCTAACCCTAAAACTAACCCGTACCCTAACCCCAACCCTAACCATAACCCGTACCATAACCCTATTCCTAACGCAAACCCTGACCCTTAACCTAACCCTAACCCGTACCCTAACCCTAACCCTAACCCTAACACTAACTCTCATCTAAACCTAAGCCTATCCCGTACCTTAAACCTAACCCTAACCCGAACCCTAACCCTAACCCTAACACTAACACTAACCCTAACCCGTACTCTAACACTAAACTTAAACCTAAACCTAACCCTAACCCGTACTCTAACCCTAACCCGTACCCTAACACTAACCCTAAACCTCACACTAACCCTAACCCGTATCTAACCCTAAACCTAACCCTAACTCTAACCCTAACCCATACTATAACCCTAACCCTAAACCTAACCTTAACCCGAACCCGTACTCTAACCCTATCCCGTAGCCTAACCATAAATCTAACCCTACCCCTAACCCTAACCCTAACCCTAACCCTTACACTAACCCTTACTAAATGGTAAACCTAAACCGTACCCTAACACTAACCCAAAGCCGTACTGTAACCCTAACCCTAACCCTAACCCTAAACCGCAATCTAAACATAACCCTAACCCTAAACCTAACCATAACCCTTAACCGTACCTTAACCCTAACCCACACCCTAACATAACCCTAACTTTAACCGTAACCCTAACACGTACCCTAACCCTAAAACTAACCCGTACCCTAACCCTGACCCTAAACCTAACCCTAAACCGTACACTAACCCTAACCCTATCCCTAACCCATAACCTAAACCTAACCCTAACCCTAAACTTAACCCATCTGCTAAACCTTCCGTACCATAACCCTAACCCTAACCCGTAACCTAACCCTAAACCTAACCCTAAGCCTAACCCATACTTTAACCCTCACCCTAACATTAACACTAACCCTACCCCATACTCTAACCCTAACCTAACCCTAACCCTAAAACTAACCCATACCCTAACCCTAACCCTACCCTTTCCCTAACCCTAACACTAACACTAACCTTACTCCGTACTCTAACCCTAAACCTAACACTAACCCTAACCCTACTCGTACTCTAACCCTAACACTAAAACTCACCCTAACCCTAACCCGTACTGTAACCCTAACCTGTAACATAACCTTAACCCTAACCCGTACCCTAACCCTAACCCTAACTCGTACCCTAACCCTAACCCTGACCCTAAGACTAACCCGTACCCTAAACCTAACCCGTACCCTAACCCTAAACCTAACCCTAACCCTTCCCCTAAACCTAACCCTAACCCTGACCATAACCCTAACCCTAAACCGTACCCTAACCCACTCCTAACCCTTCCCCTAAACCTAACCCTAACCCTGCCCATAACCCTAACCCTAAACGGTTCCCTAAACCTAAACCGTACCTTAACCCTAACCCTAAACCTAACCCGTACCCTAACCTAAACATAACGCTAACCCGTACCCAAACCCTAAACTTAACACGTACCCTAACCCTAAGCCTAACCGCGCACTCTAAGCCTAACCCTAACCCTAGACCTAACTCGTAGAATAACTCTATCCCGTACACTAACCTTAACCCTAACCCGTACCATAACCGTACCCTAACCCTAACTCTAACCCTAACCCGTACACTAACCCTAACCCGAACCCTAACCCTAAACCTAACCCGTACCCTAACCCTACCCATAGCCTAACCCTAACGCTAACTCTAACCCTAACCCTAACCCTAACCCTTACCCTAACCCGTACCCAAATGGTAAACCTAACCCGTACCCTAACACTAACGGAAAGCCGTACTCTAAACCTAACCCTAACCCGCACCCTATACTTAACCCTAACCGTAACACAAACCATAAACCTTAACCGTAACCTAAGCCTAACCCATACCTTAACCCTAACCCTAACCTTAACCGTAACCCTGACCCGTAACATAACCCTAAAACTAACCCATACCCTAACCCCAACCCTAACCCTAAACCGTACCCTAACACTAACACTAACCCTAACCCTGACCCTAAACCTAACCCAAACCCTTACACTAATCCTAAACCTAACCCTAACTCGCAACCTAACCCTAACCCGTAACCTAAACCTAACCCTAAACCTAAACTTAACCAGTACGCTAACCCTATCCCGTACCCTAAACCTAACCCTAATCTGTATCCTAACCCTAAACCTAACCCTAAGCTTAACCTGTACATTACCCCTAACACTAACCCTAAGATTAACCCTAACCTGTACTCTAACCCTAACCCTAACCCTAAAACTAACCCTAACCCGTACTCTAAACCTAACCGTAACCTAACACTAAAACTAACCCTAACCCTAACACTAACCCATACCCTAACCCGTACCCTAAAACTAAACCGTACCCTAACCCTAACCCTAACCCTAACCCGTACCCTAAACTAACCCTAACCCTAACTCGTACCCTAACCTTAACCTTAACCCAGACCCTAACCCCAACCCTAAACCTAACCCGTACCATAACCCTATACCTAACCCTAACCCTGATCCTAAACCTAATCCTAACCAGTACCCTAAACCTAATCCGCACCTAAACCTAACCCGAAACCGTACCCTAACCCTAACCCGTAACCTAAACCTAACCCTAACCCTAAATTTAACCCGTACACTAACCCTATCCCGTACCCTAAACCTAACCCTAACCCGTACCCTAACACTAACCTAACCCTAAACCTATCCATACACTAACCCTAACCCTAACCCTAACACTAACCCTAACCCGTACTCTAACTCTAACCCTTAACCTAAACCTAACCCTAACCCGTACTCTAACCCTAACCCATACCCTAACCCTAACCCTTAACCTAACCCTAAAACTAACCCGTACCCTAACCCTAAACATAAACTTAACCCGTACCCAAACCCTAACCCTAACACGTACCTTTACCCTAACCCTAACCCTAACCGTAATCCTAACCCGCACACTAAACCTAACCCTAACCCTAGACCTAACACGTACACTACCCTATCCCGTACTGTAACCTTAACCCTAACCAGTACCGTAACCCGACGGGTTACTAATCCTAACCCTAAACCTAACCCTAACCCTAACCCTAACCCGTACACTAACCCTAAACCGAACCATAACCCTAATCCTATCGGTACCCTAACCTTACCAGTACCCTAACCCTAACCCTACCCCCTAACCCTAACCCTAATCGTTCCCCTAACCCGTACCCAAACGGTAAACCTAACCCGTACCCTAAAACTAACCCAACCCGTACTCTAACCCTAACTGTAACCCTAACCCTAACGCGCACCCTAAACTTAACCCTAACCCTAACCCAAACCATAACCCTTAACCGTAACCTAAACCTAACACATACGCTAACAATTACCCTCACCTTAACCATCACCCTAACCCGTACCCTCACCCTAAAACTAACCCGTACCCTACCCCAACCCTAAACCTATCCCGTAACCTAACACTAACCCAAACCCTAACCCTGTCCCTAAACCTAACCCTAACCCCTACACTAACCCTAACCCTAACCTGCACCCTAAACCTAACCCTAACCCGTACCCTAACCCTAACCCGTAAACTAAACCTAAACCTAACCCTAAAATTAACCCATACGGTAACCCTATTCCGTACCCTAAACCTAACCCTAACCCTTATCCTAAAACCTAAACCTAAACTTAAGCCTAACTCGTACATTAACCCTAACCCTAAACCTAACACTAACCCTACACAGTACTCTAAACCTAACCCTAACCCTAACCCTAACCCTAAACATAACCCTAACACTAACACTAACCCGTACTCTAACCCTAACTGTAATCCTAACCCTAACGGTACTCTAACCCTAACCCTAACCCTAACCCTAACCCTAACCCTAACCCGTACTGTAACCCTAACCCGTTACATAACCCTAACCCTAACCCATACCATACCCTAACCCTAACTTGTACCCTAACACTAACCCTGACCCTAACCCTAACCCGTACCCTAAACCTAACCCGTACCATAACCCTAACCCTAACCCTAACCCTTGACCTAACCCGTATCCAAAACAATCTCGTACCATAACCCTAACCCTAACCCTTACCCAAAGCCTAACAGTAACCCTAACCCATACCCTAGCGCTAACCCTAACCCTAACCATAACCCTAACCGCACCCTAAACCTAAACCTAAACCTAACCCTTACCCTAACCACAACCCTTACCCGTACCCTAACCCTAATCCATACACTAACCCTAACCCTAATCTTAACCGTAAACCTGACCCGTACCCTAACCCTAAAACTAACCCGTACCCTAACACCAACCCTAACCGTAACCCGTACCATAACCCTATCCCTACCCTAACCCTGACCCTAAACCTAACCCTAAACCGAAACCTAACCCTAACCCTAACCCTAACCCGTCCTAAACCTAACCCTAACCCGTACCCTAACCCTAACCTGTAACCTAAACCTAACCCTAACCCTAAACTTAACCCATATGCTAACCCTATCCCATACCCTAAAACTAACCCTAACCCATATCCTAATCGTAAACCTAACCCTAAGCCTAACCTGTACATTACCCCTAACAGTAACCCTAACATTAACCCTAAACCTAAGCCTAACACTTTCCTAACCCGTACTCTAACACTAAACCTAACCCTAACTCTAAACCTAATCCATACTATAACCCTAACCCTAAACCTTACCCTAACCGTAACCCTAACCCGTACTCTAAACCTATCCCATAGCCTAACCCTAACTCTAACCCTAAGCCCTAACCCTAAACCTAACCCTAACCTTACCAAACCGGTACCCAAAGAGTAAACCTAACCCATACCCTAACACTAACCCATACCCGTACTCTAAACCTAACCCTATCCCTAAACCTAACCCTAAACCGCACCCTAAACTTAACCCTAACCCTAACCCTAAACATAACCCTTAACCGTAACCTAACCCTAACCCACACCCTAAACATAACCCTAACTTAAACCATAACCCTAATCCGTACCCTAACCCTAACCCTAACCGTAACCTACCCTAACCTAACTCTAAGCCTAACCCGTACATTAACCCTAACCCTAACCCTAACACAAACCCTACCCCATACTCTAACCCTAACCCTAACCCTAGCCTAACCCGTACCCTAACCCTAACCCTAACCCTTTCCCTAACCCTAACCCTAACCCTAACCCTAACCCTCACCATACTCTAACCCTAACTCTAACCCTCACCCTAACCCTAACCCGTACTCTAAACTTAACCCATAACATAACTCAAACCCTAACCCGTACCCTAACCCTAACCCTAACTCGTACCCTGACCCTAACACTAACCCTAACCCGTAACCTAAACAAACCCGTCCCTAACCCTAACCCTAACCCATTACCTAAACCTAACCCTAACCCTAAATCGTACCCTAACCCTAACCCTGACCCTAAACCTAACCCTGACCCATATCCTACACCTAACGCATACAATAACCCTAACCCTAAACCTAATCCTAACCATAACCAGTACACTAAACCTAACCCTAACCCTTGACCTAACCCATACCCAACCCTATCTCGTTGGGTTAACTATAACCCTAACCCGTACCCAAACCCTAACAGTAACCCTAACCCATACCCTAGCGCTAACCCTAGCCCTAAACCTAAGCCTAACTCGCACCCTAAACGTAAAGGTAACCCTAACCCTAACCATAAACCTTACCCGTACCCTAACCCTAACCGATACCCTATCACTAACCCTAACCTTAACCATAACCCTAACCCATACAGTAACTCTAAAACTAACCCGTACCCTAACCCCAACCCTAAACCTAACCCGTACCCTAACCCTATCCCTAACCCAATCCCTGACCCTAAAACTAACCCTAACCCGTACCATTACCCTAACCCGCACCTAAACCTAACCCTAACACGTACCCTAACCCTAACTCGTAACCTAAACCTAACCCTAACCCTAAACTTAACCCGTACATTAACCCTATCCCGTACCCTAAACCTAACCCTAACCCGACCCTAACCCACACCCTAACCCTAATCCTATCCGTACACTAACCCTAACCCTAACACTAACACTAACCCTAACCCGTACTCTAAACCTAACCCTAACCCTAAACCTAACCCTAAACCATACTCTAACCCTAACCCGTACCCTAACACTAACCCTTACCCTAACCCTAAACCTAACCCGTACCCTAACCTCAATGTAACCCTAACCCGTACCCAAACCCTAAACCTAACACGTACCCTAACCCTAACCCTAACCCTAACCCTAACCGGCACACTAAACCTAAACCTAACCCTAGACATAACACGTACAGTAAACCTATCCCTTACCCTAACCTTAACCCTATCCCGTACCATAACCCTAACACTAACCCTAACCCTAAACCAAACCCTAACCCGTACACTAACCCTAATCCGAACCCTAACCCTAACACTAACCCATACCCTAAACCTACCCGTAGCCTAACCCTAACACTAACCCTAACCCCTAACCCTAATCCTAACCCTAACCCTTCCCTAACCCGTACCCAAATGGTTAACCTAACCCGTACCCTAACACTAACCCAAACCCGTACTCTAACCCTAACTCTAACTCTAACATGCAGCCTAAACTTAACCCTAACCCTAACCCAAACCGTAACCCTTAACCGTAACCTAACCCTAACCCATACCCTAAACCTAACCCTAACCTTAACCATAACCCTAAACTGTACCCTAACCCTAAAACTAACCCGTAACCTAACCGCAACCCTAACCCTAACCGGTACCCTAACACTATCCCTAACCCTAACCCTGACCCTAAACCTAACCCTAACCCTTACACTAACCCTAACCCGCACCCAAACCCTAACCCTAACCCTAATCGCACACTACACCTAACCCTAACCCTAACCATAACCATAACACTAACCCTAGTCCGTACTCTAACCCTAAACCTAACCCTAGCTCTAACGCTAACCCGTACTATAACCCTAACCCTAACCCTTACCCTAACCCTAACCCGTACTCTAACACTATCCCGTAGCCTATTCCTAACTCTAACCCTAACCCCTAACCCTAACCCTAACCCTAACCCTTACCCTAACCCGTACCCAAACGGTATACCTAACCCACACCCTAACACTAACCCAAACCTGTACTCTAACCCTAACACTAACCCTAACCCTAAACCGCACCCTAAACCTAACACTAACCCTAGACCTAACACGTACACTAACCCTATCCTGTACCATAACCTTAACCCTAACCCGTACCATTACCCTAACAATAAACCTAACCCTAACCCTAACTTAACCCTAACCCATACCCTAACCCTACTCGTAGCCTAACCCTAACACTACCCCTAACTCCTAACCCTAACCCTAACCCTTACCCTAACCCGTACCCAAACGGTAAACCTAACCCATACCCTAACACTAACCCAAACCCGTACTCTAACCCTAACCCTAACCCTAACCAAAACCCGCACCCTAAACTTAACCCTAACCCTAACCCAAACCATAACCCTTAACCATAACCTAACCCTAACTCATAACCTAACCCTAACCCTAACCTTAACCATAACCATAATCCGTACCCTAAACCTAAAACTAACCCGTACCCTAACCCCAAACCTAACCTTAACCGGTACCCTAACACTAACCCTAACCCTAAACCTGACCCTAAACCTAACCCTAACCATTACACTAACCCTAACCCTAAACCAACCCGCACCCTAAACCTAACCCTAACCCGTATCCTAACCCTAACCTAACCCTAAGCCTAACCCGTACATTAAACCTAACCCTAACCCTAACACTAACCCTACCCCGTACTCTAACCCTAACCCTAACCCTAACCCTATCCCTAACCCATACCCTCAACCTAACCCTAACCCTGACTCGTACCCTAACCCTAACCCTAAAATTGACCCTAACCCTAACCTTAACCCGTACCCTAAACCTAACCCATACCCTAACCCAAACCCTAAACCTAACCCTAACCCTATTCCTTACCCTAAACCAAACCTAACCCTTGACCTAACCCGTAACCAACTCTATCCCGTACCCTAACCCTAACCCTAACCCGTACCCAAACCCTAACAGTATCCCTAACCCATACCCTAGCGCTAACTATTACCTTAACCCTAAACCTAAACCGTACCCTAACCCTAAACGTAACCCTAACCCGTACCCAAACCCTAACCCTAACATGTACGCTAACCCTAACCCTAACCCTAACCCTCACCCATAACCTAACCCTAACCCTAACCTTAACCGTAAACCTAACCCATACCCTAACCCTAAACGTAACCCATACCCTAACCCCCACCGTAACCATAATCCGTACCCTAACACTAACCCTAAACCTAACTCTGACCCTAAACCTAACCCTAACCCTTACACTAATCCTAACCCTAACCCTAACCCGCACCCTAAACCTAACACTAACCCGTACCCTAACCCTAACCCGTAACGTAAACCTAACCTTAACCCTAAACTTAACCCGTACGATAAACCTATCCAGTACCCTAAACCTAACACTAACCCAATCCTAACCCTAAACCTAACCCTAAGCCTAAACCGTACATTAACCCAAACCCTAACACTAACACTAACCCTACCCCGTACCCTAACCCTAACCCTAACACGTACCCTAACACTAACCCTAACCCTAACCCTAACACTAAACCTACCCCACACTCTAACCCTAACCCTAACCCTAACCCTAACCTTACCCTAACCCTAACACTAACCCTAACCCGTACTCTAACCCTAACCCTAACCCTAACCGTACTCTAACCCTAACCCTAAGCGTCACCCTAACCCTAACCCGTACTGTAACCCTAACCCGTACCGTAAACCTAACCCTAACCCGTACCCTAAACCTAACCCTAACTCGTACCCTAACCCTAACCCTAACCCTGACCATACCCTAACCCTAACCCGTACCCTAAACCTAACCCACACTTTAACCCTAACCCTAACCCGTACCCTAAACCTAACCCTAACCCTTGACCTAACCCATACCAAACACTATCCGGTACCCTAACCCTAACCCTAACCCGTACCCAAACCCTAAGAGTAACCCTAACCCATACCCTAGCACCAACCCTAACCCTAAACCTAAGCCTAACCCGCACCTTAAACCTAACCCTAACCCTAACCCTAAACTTAACGCGTATGCTAACCCTATCCCGTACCCTGAACCTAACCCTAACCCGTATCATAACCTTAACCCTAACACTAACCCTTCCCCGTACTTTAATGCTAACCCTAAACCTAACCCTAAACCTAAACCTAACCCTAACCCGTACCCTATCCCTAACACGTACCCTTACCCTAACCCTAACACTAACCCGCACACTAAACCTAACACTAACCCTAGACCTAACTCGTACACTAACCCTATCCCATACCGTAACCTTAACCCTAACCCGTACCGTAACCCTAACACTAACCCTAACCCTAACCCTAACCCTAACCCTAACCTGTACCATAACCCTACCCGTAGCCTAACCCTAACTCTAACCCTAACCCCTAACCCTTACCCTAACCCATACTCAAATGGTAAACCTAACCTGTACCCTAACACTAACCCAAACCCGTACTCTAACCCTATCCCTAACCCTAACCCTAACCCGCACTTTAACTTAACCCTAACCCTAAACCATACCCTAACCCTAACCCTAAACTTAACCATAACCCTAACCTGTACTCTAACCCTAAAACTAACCCGTACCCTAACCCCAACCCTAACCCTAACCCGTACTCTAACACTAACCCTAACCCTAAGCCTGACCCTAAAACTAACCCTAACCCTTACACTAACCCTAACCCTAACCCTAACCCGGACCCTAAACCTAACCCTAACCCGTATCCTAACCCTAACCCGTAATCTAAACCTAACGCTAACCCTAAAGTTAACCCATATGCTAACCCTATCCCGTACCCTGAACCTAACCCTAAACCGTATGCTAATCCTAAAACTAACCCTAAGCCTAACCTGTACATTAACCCTAACCCTAACACTAACCCTACCCCGTACTTTAACCCTAACCCTAACCCTAACACTAAACCTAACCCTAACCCGTAACCTATCCATAAAACGTACCCTAACACTAACCCTCACCCTAACCCGCACACTAAACTTAACACTAACCCTAGGCCTAACACGTACACTAACCCTATTTCGTACCGTAACCTTAACCCTAACCCGTAACGTAACCCTAACACTAACCCTAACCCTAACCCTAACCCTAACCCTAAAACTAACCCGTACACTAACCCTAACCCGTACCCTAATCCTAACCCTAACCCTAACCCTATCCATACACTAACCCTAATCCTAACCCTAACACTAACCCTAACCCGTTCTCTAATGCTAACCTGTACCCTAACACTAACCCTTACCCTAATCCTAAACCTAACTCGTACCCTAACCCTAACCCGTAACCTAAACCTAACCCTAACCATAAACTTAACCCATACGATAACCCTATCCCGTACCCTAAACCTAACCCTAACCCGTACCCTAACCCTAACCCTAACCCTAACCCTATCCGTACACTAACCCTAACCCTAACCCTAAACCTAACACTAACCCTAAACCCTACTCTAACCCTAACCCTAACCCTAAACCTAACCCTAACCCGAACTCTAACCCTAACCCGTACCCTAACACTAATCCAAACTCTAACACTAACCCTAACCCATACTCTAACCCTAAAAATAACACTAACTCTAACCCTAACCCGTACTATAAACCTAACCCTAACCCTAACCCTAACCGTAACCCTAACCCGTACTCTAACCCTATATGATAGCCTAACCATAACTCTAACCCTAACCCCTAACCCTAACCCTAATACTAAACCTTAACCTAACCCGTACCCAAACGGTAAACCTAACCCATACCCTAACACTAACCCAAACCCGTACTCTAAACCTAACCCTAAACCTAAACCTAAACCGCACCCTAAACTTAACCCTAACCCTAACCCTAACCATAACCCTTAACCGTACCCTAACCCTAAACCACACCCTAACCCTATCCCTAACTTAAATGGTAACCCTAACCCGTACCCTAACCCTAAAACTAACCCGTACCCTAACCCTAATCATACCCTAACACTAACCCTAACCCTAACCCTGACCCTAAACCTAACCCTAACCTCTACACTAACCTTAACCCTAACCCTAACCCTAACCCGCACCCTAAACCTAACCCTAACCTCTACACTAACCTTAACCCTAAACCTAACCCTAACCCGTACTCTAACCCTAACCCGTACACTAAACCTAACCCTAACCCGTAACCTAACCCTAAAGCTAACCCTAATCCTAACTCGTATATTAACCCCAACCCTAACCCTACCACTAATCCTAACCCTAACACGTACCCTAACCCTAACCCTAAACCTATCCCTAACCCTAACACTAACCCTAACCCGTACTCTAAACCTAACCCTAACCTTAACCCAAACCCTAACTGTACTCTAACCCTAACCCTAACCCTCACCCTAACCCTAACCCGTACTGTAACCCTAACCCGTAACATAATCCTAACCCTATACCGTACCCTACCCTAACCCTAATTTGTACTCTAACCCTAAGCCTGACCCTAACCCTAACCCTAACCTGTAACATAAACCTAACCCATACCCTAAACCTAACCTTAACCCTAACCCCTACCCTAAACCAAACCCTAACCCTAACTCGTACCCTAACCCTAACCCTAACCCTGACCCTAACCCTAACCCTAACCTGTACCCTAAACCTAACCCATACCCTAACTGTAACCCTAAACCTAACCCTAACCCTTACCCGTACCCAAAACCTAACCTTAACCCTTGACCTAACCCGTACCCAACCCTATCACGTACCCTTACCCTAAACCTAACCCGTACCGAAACCCTAACAGTAACCCTAACCCATACCCTAGGGCTGACCCAAACCCTAACACTAAGCCTAACCCGCACCCTAAACCTAAACCTAACCCTAACCCTAACCATAAACCTAACCAGTACCCTAACCCTAACCCATACCCTAACACTAACCCTAACCTTAACCGTAACCCTAACACGTACCCTAACCCTAAAACTAACCCGTACCCTAACCCCAACCCTAACCCTAATCCGTACCATAACCCTATCCCTAAACCTAACCCTGACCCTAAACCTAACCATAACCCGTACCCTAATCCTAACCCGCACCTAAGCCTAACCCTAACCCGTAACCTAACCCTAAACCGTAACCTAAACCTAACCCTAACCCTAAACTCAACGTGTACACTAACCCTATCTCGTACCCTAAACCTAACCCTAACCCGTACCCTAACCCTAACCCTAACACTAACACTAACCCTAAGCTGTACTCTAACCCTAAACCTAACTCTAAACCTAACCCCAACCCGTACTCTAACCCTAACCCGTACCCTAACACTAACCCTTACCCTAACCTAAACCTAACCCGTACCCTAACCCTAAACGTAACCCTAACCCGTACCCAAATCCTAACCCTAAAACGTACCCTAACCCTAACCATAACCCTAACCCTCACACTAAACCTAACCCTAACCCTAGACCTAACACGTAAACTAAACCTATCCTGAACCGAAACCTTAACCCTAACACGAACCGTAACCTAACACTAACACTAACCCTAACCCTAACCCTAACCCTAACCGTACACTAAACCTAAGCCAAACCCTAACCCTAACCCATACCCTAACCCTACCCGTAGCCTAACCCTAACACTAACCCTAACCCCTAACCCTAACCCTAACCCTAACCCTTACCCTAACCCGTTCCCTAAACCTAACCCTATCCCTTGACCTAACCCGTACCATACCCTATCCCGTACCCTAACCCTAAACCTAAACCATACCCAAACCCTAACAGTAACCCTAACCCATACACTAGGGCTAACCCAAACCCTAACTCTAAGCCTAACCCACAACCTAATCCTAAAACTAACCCTAACCCTAACCCTAACCCTAACCCATACCCTAGCACTAACCCTAACATTTACCGTAACCCTAAAACTAACCCGTACCCTAACCCCAACCCTAACCCTAACCCGTACCATAACCCTATCCATAACCCTAACCCTGACCCTAAACCTAACCATAACCCGTACCCTAATCCTAACCCACACCTAAATGTAACCCTAACACGTACCCTAAACCTAACCCGTAACCTAAACCTAACCATAACCCTAAACTTAACGAGTACATTAACCCTATCCCGTACCCTAAATCTAACCCTAACCCGTACCCTAACCCTAACCCTAACTCTAACCCTATCCGTACATTTACCATAACCCTAAACCTAACACTACCCTAACCAGTAATCTAACCCTAAACCTAACCCTAAACCGTACTCTAACCCTAACCCGTACCCTAACACTAACCCTTACACTAACCCTAAACCTAACCCATACCCTAACCCTAAACGTAACCCTAACCCATACCCAAACCCTAACCCTAACACGTACCCTAACCCTAACCCTAACCCTAACCCACACACTAAACCTAACACTAACCCTAGACCTAAAATGTAAACTAAACATATCCCGTACCGAAACCTTAACCTTAACCCGTATCATAACCCTAACACTAACCCTAACCCTTACCCTAAACCTAGCACTAACCCTAACCCGTACTCTAACCCTAACCCTAACCCTAACCGTACTCGAACCCTAACCCTAACCCTCACCCTAACCCTAGCCCATACTGTAACCCTAACCCATACCATAACCCTATCCCTAACCCGTAACCTAAACCTAACCCTAACTCGTACCCTAACCCTAACCCTAACCTGGACCATAACCCTAACCCTAACCCGTACCCTAAACCTAACCCATATTTTAACCCTAACACGACCCTAACCCTAACCCGTACCCTAAACCTAACCCTAACCCAAACTCATACCCTAAGCCTAACCCATACCCTAACTCTAACCCTAAACCTAAGCCTAACTCTAACCCATACCCTAAACCTAAAACTAACCCTTGACCTAACACGTACCCAAACCTATCCCGTACCCTAACCCACACCCTAACCCGTACCCAAAACCTAACAGTAACCCTAACCCATACCCTAGCGCTAAACCTAACCCTAACCCTAAAACATACCCTAAACCTTAACCTAACCCTTGACTTAACCCGTACCCAACCCTATCCCGTACCCTAACCCTAACCCTAACCTGTACCCAAAACCTAACAGTAACCCTAACCCATACCCTAGCGCTAACACTAACCCTAACCCTAACCCTAAACCGGACCCCAAAACTAACCCTAACCCTGACCCTAACATTAACCCTATACCATACCCAAACACTAAACCGTACCCTAACCCTAACCCTAAACCTAACCCATACCCTAACCCTAAACTTAACCCTAGCCCGTACCCAAACCCTAACCCTAACACGTATCCTAACCCTAACCCTAACCCTAACCCTAACCCTAACCCTAACCTGCACACTGAACCTAACCCTAACTCTAGACATAACACGTACACTAACCATATCCCGTACCCTAATCTTAACCCTAACCCGTACCGTGACCCTAACACTAACCCTAACCCTAACCCTAACCCTAACCCGTACACTAACCCTAACCTGAACCTTAAGCCTAACCCTAACCCGTACCCTAACCCTACCCGTAGCCTAATCCTAACTCTAACCCGACCCCTAACATTAAGCCTAACCCTAACCCGTACCCAAACGGTAAACCTAATCCGTACCCTAACACTAACCCAAACCCGTACTCTAACCCTAACCCTAACCCTGACCGGCACCCTAAACATAACTCTAACCCTAAACCAAACCATAACCCTTAACTCTAACCTAACCCTAACTCATAACCTAACCTTAACCCTAACCTTAACCATAACCCTAAATCGTACCCTAAACCTAAAACTAACCCGTGCCCTAACCCCAATCCTAACCCTAACCCATACCCTAACACTAATCCTAACCCTAACCCTGACCCTATACCTAACCCTAACCCTTACACTAACCCTAACCCTAACCCAACCCGCACCCTAAACCTAACCCTAACCCGTATCCTAACTCTAACCTAGCCCTAAGCCTAACCCGTACATTAAACCTAACCCTAACCCTAACACTAACCCTACCCCGTACTCTAACCCTAACCCTAACCCTAACCCATACCCTAAACCTAACACTAACCCTGACTCGTACCCTAACCCTAACCCTAAAACTGACCCTAACCCTAACCTTAAGCCGCACGCTAAACCTAACCCATACCCTAACCCAAACCCTAAACCTAACCCTAACCCTAACCCGTACCGTAAACCTAACCCTAACCCTTGACCTAACCCGTACCCAACCCTATCCTGTACCCTAACCCTAACCCTAACCCGTACTCTAAGCCTAACCCATACCCTAACCCTAAACCTAACCCTAACCCTAACCCTATCCAGTACCCTAAACCTAACCATAACACGTACCCTAACCCTAGACCTAACCCTAACGTGATCCGTACACTAACCATAACCCTAACTCTAACACTAACCCTAACCTGTACTCTAACCCTAACCCTAACCCTAAACCTAACCCTAACCCATACTCTAACCCTAAACCATACTCTAACACTAACCCTAACCCTAACACTAACCCTAACCCGTACTCTAACCCTATCCCGTAGCCTAACCCTAACTCTAACCATAACCCCTAACCCTAAACCTAACCCTAAATCTTACCCTAACCCATACCCAAACGGTAAACCTAACCCGTACCCTAACACTAACCCAAACCCGTACTCTAACCCTAACCCTAACCCTAACCCTAACTCGTACCCTAACCCTAACCCATCCTGACCCTAACCCTAACCCTAACCCGTACCCTAACCCTAACCCTAACCCTAACCCTAAACCTAAACCTGACCCTAACCCGTACCCTATCTCTAAACCGTACCCTAAACTTAACCCTAAACCAAACCCGTACCCTAACCTAAACGTAACGCTAACCCGTACCCAACCCCTAACCCTAACACGTACCCTAACCCTAACCCTAACCCGCACACTAAACCTAACCCTAACCCTAGACCTAACACGTACACTAACCCTATCCCGTACCCTAACCTTAACCCTAAACCGTACCGTAACACTAACACTAACCTTAACCCTAACCCTAACCCTAACTCTAACCCTAACCCGTACACTAACCCTAACCCGAACCCTAAACTTAACCCTAAACCGTACCGTAACCCTAACTCTAACCCTAACCCTAACCCTAACCCTTACCCTAACCCATACCCAAACGGTAAACCTAACCCGTACCCTAACACTAACCCAAACCTGTACTGGAACCCTAACCCTAACTCTAACCCGCACCCTAAACTTAACACTAACCCTAACCCAAACCATAACCCTTAACCGTAACCTAACCCTAACCCATACCCTAACCCTAACCCTAACCTTAACTGTAACCCTAACCCATACCCTAACCCTAAAACTAACCCGTACCCTAACCCCAACCCTAACCCTAACCCGTACCCTAACACTAACACTAACTCTAACCCTGACCCTAAACCTAACACTAACCCTTACACTAATCCTAACCCTAACCATAACCCGCACCCTAAACCTAACCCCTAACCTAAACCTAACCCTAAACCTAAACTTAACCCGTACGCTAACCCTATCCCGTACCCAAAACCTAACCCTAACCCGTATCCTAACCCTAAATCTAACACTAACCCTAACACTAAACCTAACCCGTACTCTAAACCTAACCCTAAACCTAACCCTAACTCTAATCGTACTCTAACCCTAACCCTAACCCTCACCCTTACCCTAACCCGTACTGTAACCCTAACCCATACCATAACCCTAAACCTATCCCGTACCCTAACCCTAACCCTAACTCGTACCCTAACCCTAAACCTAAAACTGACTCTAACCCTAACCTTAACCCGTACCCTAAACATAAACCGTACCCTAACCCTAACCCTCTACATAACCCGTACCCTAAACCTAAACCTAACACTAACTCGTACCCAAACCCTAACCCTAACCCGGACCCTAACCCTAACCCTAACCCGTACTCTAAGCCTAACCCATACCCTAACCCTAACCCTAAACCTAACCCTAACCCTTGACCTAACCCGTGTCCAAACCTATCCTGTACCCTAACCCTAACCCTAACCCGTACCCAAACTCTAACAGTAACCCTAACCCATACCATAGCGCTAACCCTAACCCTAACCCTAAACCTAACCCACACCCTAAACCTAAACCTAACCCTAACACTAACTATAACCCTTACCCGTACCCTAACCCTAACCATACCCTAACCATAACCCTAACCTTAAACGTAACCCTGGCCCGTACCCTAACCCTAAAACTAACCCGTACCCTAACTCCAACCCTAACCCTAACCCATCCCATAACCCTATCCCTAACGCTAACCCTGACCCTAACCTAAACCTAACCCATACCCTAACCCTAACCCTAACCCTCACCTAAACCTAACCCTAAAACTAACCTAACCCTAACCCATAACCTAAACCTAACCCTAACCCTAAACTTAATCCGTACGCTAACCCTGTCCCGTACCCTAAACCTAACCCTAACCCGTAACCTAACCCTAGCTCTAACCCTAACATGATCCGTACACTAACCATAACTCTAACACTAACACTAACCCTAACCTGTACTCTAACGTAACCCTAACCCTAAACCTAACCCTAACCCGTATTCTAACCCTAACCCATACTCTAACACTAACCCTACCACTAACACTAACCCTAACCCGTACTCTAACCATATCCTGTAGCCTAACCCTAACTCTAACCCTAACCCCTAACCCTAAACCTAACCCTAAACCTTACCCTAACCCGTACCCAAACGGTAAACCTAACCCGTACCCTAACACTAACTCAAACCCATACTCTAACCGTAACCCTAACCCTAACCCTAACTCGTACCCTAACACTAACCCTACCCTGACCCTAACCCTAACCCTAACCCTAACCCTAACCCTAACCTGTACCCTAACCATAACCCTAACCCTAAACCTAACCCGTACCCTGACCCTAACCCGTACCCTAACCCAAACCATACACTAAACCTAGCCCTAAATCTAACCCGTACCCTAACCTAAACGTAACGCTAAACGGTACCCAAACCCTAACCCTAACACGTACCATAACCCTAACCCTAACCCGCACACTAAACCTAACCCTAACCCTAGACCTAACACATACACTAACCATATCCCGTAACCTAACCTTAACCCTAACCCGTACCGTAACCCTAAGACTAACCCTAACCCTAACCCTAACCCTAACCCTAACCCTAACTCTACCCTAACCCGTACACTAACCCTAACCCGAACCCTAAACCTAACCCTAACCCTTACCCTAACCCATAACCAAACGGTAAACCTAACCCGTACCCTAACACTAACCCAAACCCGTACTGTAAACCTAACCCTAACACTAACCCTAACCCGCACCCTAAACTTAACACTAACCCTAAACCAAACCATAATCCTTAACCGTAACCTAACCCTAACCCATACCCTAACCCGTACCCTAAAATTAACACTAACCCTAGCCCTGGCTCTAAACCTAACCCTAACCCTTACACTAATCCTAAACCTAACCATAACCCGCACCCTAACCCTAACCCGTAAACTAAACCTAACCCTACACCTAAACTTAACACGTACGCTAACCCTATCCCGTACCCTAACCTTAACCCTAACCGGTACCGTAACCCTAACACTAACCCTAACCCTAACCCTAACCCTAACTCTAACCCTAACCCGTACACTATCCCTAACCCGAACCCTAGCCCTAACCCTAACCCTAACCCGTACCCTAACCCTACCCGTAGCCTAACCATAACTCTAACCCTAACACTAACCCTAACCCTTACCCTAACCCATACCCAAACGGTAAACCTAACCCATACCCTAACACTAACCCAAAACCGTACTCTAACCCTAACCCTAACCCTAACCTTAAACCGCACCCTAAACTTAACACTAACCCTAACCCAAACCATAACCCTTAACCGTAACCTAACCCTAACCCATACCCTAACCCTAACCCTAACCTTACCCTAAACCTAACACTAAACCTAACCCGTACTCTAACCCTAACCCTACCCGTACTCTAACCCTAACCCTAAGTAACCCTAACCCGTACCGTAACCTTAACCCTAACCCGTACCCTAACCCTAACTCGTACCCTAACACTAACCATAACCCTGACCATAAGCCTAACCCTAACCCGTACCCTAAACCTAACCCATACTTTAACCCTAACCCGTACCCTAACCCGTACCCTAACTCTAACCCTAAACCTTGACCTAACCCATACCCAACCCTATCCCGTACCCTAACCCTCACCCTCACCAGTACCCAAACCCTAACAGTAACCCTAACCCATAACCTAGCGCTAACCCTAACCCTAACCCTAAGCCTAACTCGCACCCTAAACCTAAACCTAACCCTAACCCTACACTTAACCCGTACGCTAACCCTATCCCGTACCCTGAAACTAATCCCAACCTGTATCCTAACCCAAAAACCTAACCCTAAGCCTAACCCGTACATTAACCCTAAACCTAACCCTAACACTAAAGCTACCCCGTACTTTAACACTTACCCTACCCCTAACCCTAAACCTAAACCTAACTCTAACCCGTGCCCTATCCCTAACATGAACCCTAACCCTAAACCTAACCCTAACCCGCACACTAAACCTAACAAAAACCCTAGACCTAACACATACACTAACCCTATCCCATACCGTAACTTTAACCCTAACCCATACCGTAACGCTAACTGTAACCCTAACCAAAACCCTAACCCGTACCCTAACCCGTACCCTAACCCTACCTGTAGCCTAACCCTAACTCTAACCCTAACCCCTAACCCTAACCCCTAACACTAACCCTAACCCTTACCCTAATTCTTACCCAAATGGTAAACCTAACCCGTACCCTAACACTAACCCAAACCCGTACTCTAACACTAAGCCTAACCCTAACACTAACCCACACCTTAAACTTAACCCTAACCCTAACCCAATCCATAACCTTAACCGTAACCTAACCGTAACCCATACCCTAACCCTAACCCAAACCTTAATCATAACCCTAACTTGTACCCTAACCCTAAAACTAACCCGTACCCTAACCCCAACCCTAACCCTAACCCATACTCTAACACTAACCCTAACCCTAACCCTGACCCTAAATCTAACCCTAACCCTTACACTAACCCTAAACCTAACACTAACCCGGACCCTAAACCTAACCCTAACCCGTACCCTGACCCTAACCCGTAACCTAAAACTAACCCTAACCCTAACGTTAATCCGTATGCTAACCCTATCCCGCACCCTGAACCTAACCCTAAACCGTATCTAATCCTAAATCTAACCCTAAGCCTAATCTGTCCATTAACCCTAACCCTAACCCTAACACTAACCCTACACCATACTTTAACCCTAAACCTAACCCTAACCCTAAACCTAACCCTAACCCGTACCCTAACCCTAACCCGTAACCTAAACCTAACCCTAACCCTAAACTTAACCAGTACGCTAACCCTATCCCGTACCCTGAACCTAACCCTAACCCGTAACATAACCCTAAACCTAACCCTAAGCCTAACCGTTACATTAACCCTAAACCTAACCCTAATACTAACCTTACCCCGTACTTTAACCCTAACTAACCCTAACCCTAACCCTAAACCTAACCCTAACCCGTAACCTATCCCTAAGCCGTACCCTAACACTAACCCTAACCCTAACCCTAAAACTAACCCTACCCCGTACTCTAACCTTACCCCTAACCCTAACCCTAACCCTAACCCTAACCCTAACCCTAACCCATGCCCTAAACCTAACCCTAACCCTGAATCGTACCCTAACCCTAACCCTAACCCTGACCCTAACCCTAACCTTAACCCGTACCCTAAACCTAACCCATACCCTAACCCTGATACCTAACCCTAACCCTAACCTGTACCCTAAACCTAACCCTAACCCTTGACCTAACCCGTACCCAACCCTATCCCGTACCCTAACCCTAACCCATACCCAAACCCTAACAGTAACCCTAAACCATACCCTAGCGCTAACACTTAACCTAACCCTAAACCTAAACCGTACCCTAACCCTAAACGTAACCCTAACCCGTACCCAAACCCTAACCCTAACATGTACGCTAACCCTAACCCTAACCATAACCCTTACCCTAATCCATACCCTAACCCTAATCCTAACCTTAACCGTAACCTTAACCCATACCCTAACCCTAAACCTAACCCGTACCCTAACCCCCACAGTAACCCTAACCCGTACCCTAACACTAACCCTAATCCTAACCCTGACCCTAAACCTAACCCTAACCCTTACACTAATCCTAACCCTAAACCTAACCCGCATCCTAAACCTAACCCTAACCCGTACCCTAACCCTAAACCGTAATGTAAACCTTTCCCTAACCCTAAACTTAACCCATACGATAAACCTATCCCGTACCCTAAACCTAACACTAACCCGTATCCTAACCCTAAAGCTAACCCTAAGCCTAAACCGTACATTAACCCAAACCCTAACCCTAACACTAACCCTCCCCGTACCCTAACCCTAACCCTAACACTAACCCTAACCCGTACCCTAAACTAACCCTAACCCTAACCCTAACACTAACCCTACCCCGGACTCTAACCCTAACCCTAACCCTAACCTTACCCTAACCCTAACACTAAACCTAACCCGTACTCTAACCCTAACCCTAACCCTAACCGTACTCTAACCCTAACCCTAAGCCTCACCCTAACCCTACCCCGGACTCTAACCCTAACCCGAACCGTAACACTAACCCTAACCCATACACTAACCCTAACCCTAACTCGTACCCTAACCCTAACCTTAACCCTGAACATAACCCTAACCCAAACCCTTACCCTAAACCTAACCCATACTTTAACCCTAACCCTAACCCGTACCCTAACCCGTAACCTAAACCTAACCATAACCCTTGACCAAACCCGTACCCAACCCTATCCCGTACCATAACCCTAACCCGTACCCAAACCCTAACAGTAACCCTAACCCCTACCCTAGCGCTAACCCTAACCCTAACCCTAAGCCTAACCCGCACCCTAAACCTAAACCTAACCCTAACCCTAAACTTAACACGTACGCTAACCCTATCCCGTACCCTGAACCTAACCCTAACCCGTGTCCTAACCCTAAACCTAACCCTAATCCTAACCCGTACATTAACCCTAACCCTAACCCTAACACTAAACCTACCCCGTACTTTAACCCTAACCCTAACCCTAACCCAAAACCTAAACTTAACCCTAACCCGTACCCTATCCCTAACTCGTACACTAACCCTAACCCTAACACTAACCCACACACTAAACCTAACACTAACCCTAGACCTAACACGTACACTAACCCTTTCCCATACCGTAACCTTAACCCTAACCCGTACCGTAACAATAACACTAACCCTAACCCTAACCCTAACCCGTACCCGTAACCTAACCCTACCCGTAGCCTAACCCTAACTCTAACCCTAACCCCTAACCCTAACCCTAACCCTTACCCTAACACGTACACAAACGGTAAACCTAACCCGTAACCTAACATTAACCCAAACCCGTACTCTAACCCTAACCCTAACCCGCACCTTTAATGTAACCTTAACCCTAACCCAATCCATAACCCTTAACGTAACCTAACCGTAACCCATACCCTAACCCTAACCCTAAACTTAACCATAACCCTAACCTGTACCCTAACCGTAAAACTAACCCGTACCGTAACCCCAACCCTAACCCTAACCCTGACCCTTAACCTAACCCTAACCCTTACACTAACCCTAACCCTAACCCTAACACGGACCCTAAACCTAACCCTAACCCGTACCCTAACCCTAAACCGTAACCTAAACCTAACCTTAACCATAAAGTTAACCCGTATGCTAACCCTATCCTGTACCCTGAACCTAACCCTAAACCATATCCTAATCCTAAATCTAACCCTAAGCCTAATCTGTACATTAACCCTAACCTTAACCCTAACACTAACCCTACACCATACTTTACCCCTAACCCTAAACCTAACCCTAAACCTAACCCTAACCCGCACCCTAACCCTAACCCGTAACCTAAACCTAACCCTAACCCTAAACTTAACCTGTACGCTAACCGTATCCCGTACCCTGACCCTAACCCTAACCAGTATCCTAACCCTAAACCTAACCCTAAGCCTAACCCTTACATTAACCCTAACCCTAACCCTAACACTAAACCTACCTCATACTTTAACCCTAACACTAACCCTAACCCTAAACCTAACCCTACCCGTACCCTACACCTAACCCATACCATAACACTAACCCTAACCCTAACCCTAACACTAACCCTACCCTGTACTCTAACCCTAACCCTAACACTAACCCTAACACTTACCCTAACCCTAACACTAAACCTAACCCGTACTCTAAACCTAACCCTAACCCTAACCGTACTCTAACACTAACCCTAACCCTCAACCTAACCCTAACCCATACTGTATCCCTAACCCGTACTCTAACCCTAACCCTAACCCTGACCCAAACCTAACCCTAACCCATACCCTAAGCCTAACCCATACCCTAACCCTAACCCTAAACCTAACCCTAACCCTAAAACATACCCTAAACCTTAACCTAACCCTTGACTTAACACGTACCCAACCCTATCCCGTACCCTAACCCTAACCCGTACCCAAAACCTAACAGTAACCCTAACCCATACCCTAGCGCTAACACTAACCCTAACCCTAACCCTAAACCGGACCCCAAAACTAACCCTAACCCTGACCCTAACACTAACCCTATCCCGTACCCAAACACTAAACCGTACCCTAACCCTAACCCTAAACCTAACCCATACCCTAACCCTAAACTTAACCTTAGCCCGTACCCAAACCCTAACCCTAACACGTATCCTAACCCTAACCCTAACCCTAACTCTAACCCTAACCCGCACACTGAACCTAACCCTAACCCTAGACCTAACATGTACACTAACCCTATCCCGTACCCTGAACCTAACCCTAAACCATATCCTAATCCTAAATCTAACCCTAATCCTAACCCGTACATTAACCCTAACCCTAACCCTAACACTAACCTGTACCCTAAACCTAACCCATACCCTAACCCTAACCCTAAACCTAACCCTAACCCTAACCCGCACACTGAACCTAACCCTAACCCTAGACCTAACACGTACACTAACCCTATCCCGTACTGTAACCTTAACCCTAACCCGTACCGTGACCCTAACCCTAACCCCAACCCTAACCCTAACCCGTACACTAACCCTAAACCTAACCTTAACCCTAACCCTAACTCGTACCCTAACCCTACCCGTAGCCTAATCCTAACTCTAACCCGACCCCTAACACCAAGCCTAACCCTAACCCGTACCCAAACGGTAAACCTAACCCGTACCATAACACTAACCCAAACCCGTACTCTAACCCTAACCCTAACCCGCACCCTAAACTTAACTCTACCCCTAACCCAAACCATAACCCTTAACTGTAACTTAACCCTAACTCATAACATAACCCTAAACCTAACCTTAACCATAACCCTAATCCGTACCCCAAACCTAAAACTAACCCGTACCCTAACCCCAACCCTAACCCTAACCCGTACCCTAACCCTAACCCGTAATGTAAACCTAACCCTAACCCTAAACTTAACCCGTACGATAAACCTATACCGTACCCTAAACCTAACACTAACCCGTATCCTAACCTAAACCTAACCCTAAGCCTAAACCGTACATTAACCCAAACCCTAACCCTAACAGTAACCCTAATCCGTACCCTAACCCTAACCCTAATCCGTACACTAAACCTAACCCTAACCCTAACACTAACCCTAACCCGTACTCTAACCCTAACCCTAACCCTAAACCTAAACTTAACCCGTACTCTAACCCTATCCCGTACCCTAACACTAACCCTTACCAACCCGAACACTAAACCTAACCCTAACCCGTACTCTAAACCTATCCCGTACCCTAACACTAACCCTTAAACTAACCCTAAACCTTACCCTAACCCGTACCCAAACCCTAACGCAAACACGTACCCTAACCTTAAACCTAACCCTAACCCTCAACCTAATCCTAACCAGTAATGTAACCGTAACCCGTACCATAACCCTAACCCTAAACCATACCCTAAACCTAACCTTAATTCGTACCTTAACCCTAACCCTATCCCTGACCCTAACCCTAACCCTAACCCGTACCCTAAACCTAAACCTAACACGTACCCTAACCCTAACACTAACCCTAAACCTGATCCTAACACTAACCCTAACCCATACCCTAAGCATAACACATACCCTAGCGCTAACCCTAACCGTAACCCTAACACTAACCCTACCCCATACTCTAACCCTAAACCTAACCCGTACCCGTACCCGTACCGTAACCCTAACCCTAACCCTAACACTAACCTTAACCCGTACTCTAGCCCTAACCCTAACACTAACTTTAACCGTACTCTAACCCTAATCCTAACCCTCAACCTAACCCTAACCCGTACTGTAACCCTAACCCGTGCCATAACCCTAACCCTAAACCGTACCCTAAGGCTAACCCTAACCCGTACCCTAAACCAACCCTTACCCTAACCCTAAACCTAACCCTAACCCGTACCCTAAACCTAACCCTAACACGTACCCTAAACCTAACCCTAATCATAAACCTGACCCTACCCCTAACCCTAACCTGTACCCTAAACCTAACCCTAACCCTTCACCTAACCCGTAGCCAACCCTATCCCGTATCCTAAACCTAACCCTAACCCGTACCCAAACCCTAAGAATAACCCTAACCCATACCCTAGCGCTAACCTTAACCCTAACCATAAGCCTAACCCGCACCCGAAACCTAATCCTAACCCTTACCCTAACCTTAACCCTTACCCGTACCCTAACCCTAACACATACCCTAACACTAACCCTAACCTTAACCGTAACCCTAACCCGTACCCTAACCCTAAAACTAACCCATACCCTAACCCCAACCCTAACCCTAACCCATACCAAAACCCTATCCCTAAACCTAACCCTGACCATAAACCTAACCATAACTCATACCCTAACCATAACCCGCACCTAAACCTAACCCTAACCCATACCCTAAACCTAACCCATAACCTAAACCTAACCCGAACCCTAAACTTAATCCGTACACTAAACGTATACCGTACCCTAAACCTAACCCTAACACGTACCCTAACCCTAACCCTAACCCTAACCCTAACCCTAACCCTATCCATACACTAACCCTAACCCTAACCCTAACACTTACCCTATCCCGTACTCTAACCCTAACCCTAAACCTAACCCAACACATACCCTAAACCTAACCCTAACCCGTACCCTAACCCTAACCCTAATCCTAACCCTGACCCTAACCCTAACCCGTACCCTAAGCCTAACCCATACCCTAACCCTAACCCTAACCTAACCCTAATCCTAACCCGTACCCTATACCTAAACCTAACCCTTGACCTAACCCTTACCCAAACCTATCCCGTACCCTAACCCTAACCCGTACCCAAACCCTAACAGTAACCCTAACCCATACCCTAGCGCTAACCCTAACCCTAAACCTAACCCGGACCCCAAAACTAACCCGAACCCTGACCATAACACTAACCCTATCCCGTACCCTAACCCTAAACCGTACCCTAACCCTAACCCTAAAATTAAACCATACCCTAACCCTAAACATAACTCTAGCCCATACCCAAACTCTAACCCTAACACATATCCTAACCCTAACCCTAACCCTAACCCTAACCCGCACCCTGAACCTAACCCTAACCCTAGACCTTACACGTATACTAACCCTATCCCGTACCCTAACCTTAACCCTAACCCGTACCGTGACCATAACACTAACCCTAACCCTAACCCTAACCTTAACCCGTACACTAACCCTAACCCGAACCTTAACCCTAGCCCTAACCCGTACCCTAACCCTACCCGTAGCCTAATCCTAACTCTCAGCCTAACCCCTAACCCTAAGCCTAACCCTAACCCTTACCCTAACCCGTACCCAAACGGTAAACCTAACCCGAACCCTAACACTAATCCAAACCCGTACTCTAACCCTAACCCTACCCTGCACCCTAAACTTAACTCTAACCCTAACACAAACCATAACACTTAACCGTAACCTAACCCTAACCCATAACCTAACCCTAACCCTAACATTAACCATAACCCTTATCCGTACCCTAACCCTAAAACTAACCCATACCCTAACCCCAACCCTAACCCTAACCCTTACTCTAACACTAACACTAACCCTAACCCTGACCCTCAACCTAACCCTAACCCTTACACTAACCCTAACCCAACCCGCACCCTAAACTTAACCCTAACCCATACCCTAACCCTAACCCGTAACCTAAACCGAACCAAACCCTAAACTTAACCCGTTCGCTAACCCTATCCCGTACCCTAAACCTAAACCTAACACGTACCCTTACCCTAAACCTAACCCTAACCCTATCCGTACACTAAACCTAACCCTAACCCTAACAGTAACCATATCCCGTACTCTAACCCTAACACTAACCCTAACACATACTCTAACCCTATCCCGTACCGTAACACTAAACCTTACCCTAAAACTAACCCTAAACCTAACCCTAACCCGTACTCTAAACCTATCCCGTACCCTAACACTAACCCTTACACTAACCCTAAACCTAACCTGTACCCTAACCCTAAACGTAACCCTAATCCGTACCCAAACCCTAACCCTAACACGTACCCTAACCCTAACCCTAACCCTAACCCTCTCCCTAAACCTAACCCGTAATATAACCCTAACCTGTACCATAACCCTAACCCTAAACCGTACCCTAAACCTAATCCTAATTCGTACCCTAACCCTAACCCTAACCCTGACCCTAACCCTAACCCTAACCCGTAACCTAAACCTAACCCTAAACCTAACCCCAACCCTAACCCTAACCCTAACCCTAACCCTAACCCTAAACCAGACCCTACCCCGTACTCTAATCCTAACCCTAACCCTAACCCGTACCGTACCCTAACCCTAACCCTAACTCTAAAACTAACCCTAACCCGTACTCTAGCCCTAACCCTAACACTAACTTTAACCATACTCTAACCCTAACCCTAACCCTCACCCTAACCCTAACCCGTACTGTAACCCTAACCCGTACCATAACGCTAACCCTAACCCGTACCCTAGCCCTGACCCTAAATCGGACCCTAACCCTAACACTAAACCTGACCCTGACCCTAAACCTAACCCGTACCCTAAACCTAACCCGTACCCTAAACCTAAACCTAACCATAACTCGTACCCTTAACCTAACCCTAACCCGTACCCTAACCCTAACCCTAACCGTAATCCTAACCCTGACCCTAACCCTAAACCTATCCCGTACCCTAAGCCTAACCCATACCCTAACCCTAACCCTAACCCTAACCCTAACCCTAACCCGTACCCTAAACCTAACCCTTGACCTAACCCGTACCCAAAACTATCCCGTACCCTAACCCGAACCCTAACCTGTACCCAAACCCTAACAGTAACCCTAACCCACACCCTAGCGCTAACCCTAACCATAACCCTAACCTGGACCCCAAACCTAACCCTAACCCTGACCCTAACACTAATCCTATCCCGTACCCTAACCTTAAACCGTACCCTAACACTAACCCTAAACCTAACCCATACCCTAACCCTAAACTTAACACTAGCCCATACCCAAAACCTAACCCTAACACATATCCTAACCCTAACCCTTACCCTAATCCTAACCCGCACACTGAACCTAACCCTCACCCTAGACTTAACACGTACACTAAACCTATCCCGTACCCTAACCTTTACCCTAACCGGTACCGTGACCCTAACACTAACCCTAACCCTAACCCTAACCCTAACCCTAACCGGTACACTAACCCTAACCCGAAACTTAACCCTAACCCTAACCCGTACCCTAACCCTACCCGTAGACTAATCCTAACTCTAACCCTAACCCCTAACCCTAAGCCTAAACCTAAACCTTAAACTAACCCGTACCCAAACGGTAAACCTAACCCGTACCCTAACCCTAACCCTAACCCGTACTATAACCCTAACCCTAACCCTAACCCTACTACTAACCCATACTCTAACCCTATCCCATAGCCTAACCCTAACTCTAACCCTAACCCCTAACCCTAACCCTTACCCTAACCCGTACCCAAACGGTAAACCTAACCCGTACCCTAAAATTAACCCAAAACCGTATTCTAATCCTAAGCCTAACACTAACCCTAACCCTAACCCTAAACCGCACCCTAAACTTAACCCTAACCCTAAGCTTAACCATAACCCTTACCGTACCCTAAACCTAACACACACCCTAACCCTAACCCTAACATTAACCTTAACATTAACCCGTACCCTAACCCTAAAACTAACCCGTACCCTAACCCCAACCCTAACCCTAACCCGTACCCTAACACTAACACTAACCCTAACCCTGACCCTAAACCTAACCCTAACCCTTACACTAACCCTAACCCTAACCGAACCCGCAACCTAAACCTAACCCTAACCCGTACCCTAACCCTAAACCGTAACCTAAACCGAACCAAACCCTAAACTTAACCCATTCGCTATCCCTATCCCGTACCCTAAACCTAACACTAACCCGTATCCTAACCCTAACCTAACCCTTAGCCTAACCCGGACATTAAACCTAACCCTAAACCTAAAACTAACCCTACCCCGTACTCTAACCCTAACCCTAACCCTAACTCGTACCCTAAACCTAACCCTAACCCTAACTCGTACCCTAACCCTAACCCTAAACCTGACCCTAACCCTAACCTTAACCCATAGCCTAACCTAACCCATACCCTAACCCTAACCCTAAACCTAACCCTAACCCTAACCTGTACCCTAAACCTCACCCTAACCCTTGACCTAACCCGTACCCAACCCTATCTCGTACCCTAACCCTAACCCTAATCCGTACCCAAACCCTAACAGTAACCCTAACCCATACCCTAGCGCTAACCCTAACCCTAACCCTAAGCCTAACCCGCACCCTAAACGTAAACCTAACCCTAACCCTAACCATAATCCTTCCCCGTACCCTAACCCTAACCCATACCCTAACACTAACCCTAACCTTAACTGTAACCCTAACCCGTACCCAAAGACTAAAACTAACCCATACCCTAACCCCAATCCTAAACCTAACCCATACCATAACCCTATCCCTAATCCTAACCATGACCCTAAACCTAACCCTAACCCGTATCCTAACCCTAACCCGCAGCTAAACCTAACCTTAACCCGTACCCTAACCCTAAGCCATAACCTAAACCTAACCCTAACCCTAAACTTAACCCGTACACTACCCCTATCCCGTATCCTGAACCTAACCCTAACATGTACCCTAACCCTAACCCTAACCCTATCCGTACACTAAACATAACCCTAATTCTAACACTAACCCTAAACCGTACTCTAACCCTAAACCTAACCCTAACTCTAACGCTAACACGTACTATAAACCTAAACCTAACCCTAACCCTAACCCTAACCCTAAACCTAACCCTAACCCTGACCCTAAACCTAACGCTAACCCGTACCCTAATCCTTAACCGTACCCTAACCCTAACCCTAAACCTAACCCGTACCCTAACCCTAAACGTAACACTAACCCGTACCCAAACCCTAACCCTAACACGTACCCTAACCCTAACCAAACCCGCACCTAAACCTAACCGTAACACTAGGCCTAACACGTACACTAACCCTATCCCGTAACCCAACCTTAACACTAACCCGTACCGTAACCATAATACTAACCCTAAACCAAACCCTAACCCTAACCCATACACTAACGCTATCCCAAACCCTAACCCGTACCCTAACCCGTACCCTAACACTACCCGTAGCCTAACCATAACTCTAACCCTAACCCCTAACCCTATCCCTAAACCTTACCCTAACCCATACCCAGACGGTAAACCTAACCCGTACCCTAACATTAACCCAAAACTGTACCCTACACCTAACCCTAACCCTGACCCTAACCCTAACCCGCACCCTAAACTTAACCCTAACGCTAACAGAAACCATAACCCTTAACCGTAATCTAACCCTAACCGATATCCTAAACCTAACCCTAACATTAACCGTAACCCTAACCCGCATCCTAAACCTAAACCTAACCTGTACCCTAACCCTAGCCCGTAACCTAAACCTAACCCTAACCCTAAACTTAACCCGTACGCTAACTCTATCCCGTACCTTAAACCTAACCCTAACCCGTAACCTAACCCTAAACCTAACCCTAAGCCTAACCTGTACATTAACCCTAACCCTGACCCTAACACTAACCCTACCCCGTACTCTAACACTAACCCTAACCCTAACCCGTACCCTAAACATAACACATACCCTAACCCTAACCCTAACCCTTGACCTAACCCATACCCAACCCTATTCCATACCCTAACCCTAACCCTAACCCGTACCCAATCCTTAACAGTAACCTTAAACCATAACCTAGCGCTAACCCTAACATAACCGTAAGCCTAATCCGCACCCTAAACCTAAAACTAACCCTAACCCTAGCCATAACACTTACCCGTACCCTAACCCTAACCGATACCCTAACACTAACCCTAACCTTAACCATAACGTTAACCCGTACACTAACCCGTACCATAACCCTATCCCTAACCCTAACCCCGACCCTAAACCTAACCCTAACCCGTACCCTAACCCTAACCCTAACCCGTAACCTAAACCTAACCCTAACCCTAACCCTAACCCTAACACTAACCCTAACCCGTACTCTAACCCTAACCCTAACCCTATCCATATCTGTACTCTAACCCTAAACCTAACCCTCACCCAAACCCTAACCTGTACTGTATCCCTAACCCATACCATAACCCTAACCCTAACCCTTACCCTAACCCTAACCCTAAATGATACCCTAACCCTAAACCTACCCTGACCCTAACTCTAACCCTAACCCGTACCCTAAACCTAACCCATACCCTAACCCTAACACTAACCCGTACACTAAACTTAACCCTAACCCTAACTCGTACCCTAATCCTAACTCTAACACTGACCCTAACCCTAACCCTTACCCGTACCCTAAGCCTAACCCATTCCCAAACCCTAACCCTAAACCTAACACTAACCATAACCCTAACCCGCACCCTAAACTTAACCTAACCCTAAACCTAAACATAACCCTTAACCATATCCTAACCCTAAACCAAACACTAACCCAAACCCTAAACTTAACCGTAACCCGGACCCGTACCCTAACCCTAAAACTAACCTGTACCCTAACCCCAACCCTAACCCTAAACCTAACCCTAACCCTAAACCTAAGCCTAACCCTGACCCTAACCCGTACCATAACCCGAAACCGTACCCTAACCCTAACCCTAAACCTAACCCGTACCCTAACCTAAACGTAACGCTAACCCATACCCAAAGCCTAACCCTAACACGTACCCTAACTCTAACCCTAACCCGCACACTAAACCTAACCCTAACCCTAGACCTAACACGTACACTAACCCTATCCCGTACCCTAACCTTAATCCTAACCCGTACCGTAACCCTAACACTAACCCTAACCCTAACCCTAACCCTAACTCTAACCCTAACGTGTACCCTAACCCTACCCGAACCCTAAATTGTACCCTAACCCGTACCCTAACCCTATCCGTAGCCTAACCCTAACTCTAACCCTAACCCCTAACCCTAACCTTAACCCTATCCCTTACCCTAACCTGTACCCAAACAGTAAACCTAACCCGTACCCTAACACTAACCCAAACCCGTACTCTAACCCTAACCCTAACCCGCACCCTAAACTTAACACTAAACATAACCCAAACCATAAGCTTTAACCATAACATAACCCTAACCCGTACCCTAACCATAAACCTAACCATTTCCCTAAACCTAACACTAACCCTAACCCGTACTCTAACCCTTACCCTAACCCGAACCCGATCAGTACACTAACCCTAACCCTAACCCTAACCCGTACCCTAACCCTACCCGTAGCCTAACCCTAACCCGTACTGTAACCCTAACCCTAAACCTAACCCTAACCCATACCCTAACCCTAACCCTAAATCGTACCCTAACCCTAAACCTGACCCTAAACCTAACCCGTACCCTAAACCTAACCCGTACCCTAAACCTAACCCTAACCCTAACCCATACCCTAAACCTAACCCTAACCCTAACTCATATCCTAACCCTAACCCTAACCCTGACCCTAACCCTACCCCGTACCCTAAACCTAACCCATACCCTAACCCTAACCCTAAACCTAACCCTAACCCTAAACCGTACCCTAAACCTAAACCTAACCCTTGACCTAACCCATACCCAACCCTATCTCGTACCCTAAACCTAACTCTAACTCGTACCCAAACCCTAACAGTAACCCTAACAGATACCCTAGCGCTAAACCTAACCCTAACCCGCACCCTAAACCTAAACGTAACCCTAACCCTAACCATAAACCTTACCTGTACCCTAACCCTAACCCATACCCTAACACTAACCCTAACCTTAACCGTAACTCTAACCCATACCCAAACCCTAAACCATAATCTAAACCTATCCCTAACTCTAAACTTAACCCGTACACTAACCCTATCCCGTACCCTAAACCTAAATCTAACCCTAACCCTAACCCTAACCCTAACCCTAACCCTATCCGTACACTAACCCTAACCCTAACCCTAACACTAACCCTAACCCGTACTCTAACCCTAACCCTAACCCTAAACCTAACGCTAACCCGTACTCTAACCCTAACCCGTACCCTAACAAAAACTCTTACCTTATCCCGAAACCTAACCCTTAAACTAACCCTAAACATAACCCTAACCCGTACCCAAACCCAAACCCTAACATGTACCCTAACCCTAATCCTAACCCTAACCCGCACACTAAACCTAACCCTAACCCTAGACCTAACACCTACACTAACCCTATCCCGTACTGTACCCTTAACCCTTACCTGTACCGTAACCCTAACCCTAACCTTAACCCTAACCCATACCCGTACACTAACCCGAAACCTAACCCTAACCCTAACCCGTACCCTAACCCTACCTGTAGCCTAACCCTAACACCTAACCCTAAACCTAACCCTTACCCTAACCCGGACCCAAATGGTATACCTAGCACATACCCTAACAGTAACCCAAACCCGTACTCTAACCCTAAACCTAACACTAACCAGCAAACTAAACTTAACACTAACCCTAACCCAAACCATAACCCTTAACCGTAACCTAACCCTAATCCATACCCTAAACCTAACCCTAACCTTAACCATAACGCTGACCCGTACCCTAACCCTAAAACTAACCCGTACCCTAACCCCAACCCTAACCCTAAACCTTACTCTAACACTAACTCTAACCATAACCCTAACCCTGACCCTAAACCTAACCCTTACCCTTACACTAACCCTAACCCTAAAACTAACCCGCACCCTAAACCTAACCCTAACCTGTACCCTAACCCTAATCCATAACCTAAACCTAACCCTAACCCTAAACTTAACCCGTACGCCAACCCTATCCCGTACCCTAAACCTTACCCTAACCCTTATCCTAGCCCTAAACCTAAACCTAAGCCAAACCCGTACTTTAACCCTAATCCTAAACCTAACACTAACCCTACCCCGTTCTCTATACCTAAACCTAACCCTAACCCTAACCCTAACCCGAAACCTAACCCTACACTAACCCTAACCCGTACTCTAACCCTAACCCTAACCCTAACCCTAACCGTAATCTAACCGTAACCCTAACCCTCACCCTAACACTAACCCATACTGTAACCCTAGCCCGTAACATAACCCTAACCCTAACCCGTACCATAACCCTAACCCTAACTCGTACCCTAAACCTAACCCTAACCCTAAACTTATCCCATACACTAACCCTATCCCGTACCCTAAACTTAACCCTAACCCGTACCCTAACCCTAACCCTAACCCTATCCCTAAACCGCACACTAAAACTAAACATAACCCTAGACCTAACACGTACACTAACCCTATCCCGTACCAGAATCTTAACCCTAACCAATACCGTAACCCTAACACTAACCCTAACCCGAACCATAACTCTAACCCTAACCCAATCCCTAACCCATACACTATCCCTAACCCGAACCCTAACCAGTACCCTAACCCATACCCTAACCCTACCCATAGCCTAACCCTAACTCTAACCCTAAATCCTAACCCTAAAACTAACCCTAACCCTTACACTAACCCGTACCCAAAAGGTAAACCTAACCCGTACACTAACAGTAACCAAAACCTGTACTCTAACCCTAACCCTAAGCCTAACCCTAACCAGCAACCTAAACTTAAACCACCCTAACCGAAACCATAACCCTTAATCGTAACCTAACCCTAACCCATACCCTAACCCTAACCCTAACCTTAACCATAACCCTAACCCTAAAACTAACCCGTACCCTAACCCCAACCCTAACACTAACGCGTACCCTAACACTAACCCTAACCCTAACCCTAACCCGTAACATAACACTAACCCTTACACTAACCCTAACCCTAACCCTAACACGCACCCTAAACCTAACCCTAACCCATACCCTAACCCTAACCCATAACCTAAACCTAACCCTAACCCTAAACTTAACCCGCACGCTAACCCTATCCCGTACCCTGAACCTAACCCTAACCTGTACACTAACCCTAACCCTAAACCTAACCTAACACTAACCCTAACCCTTACTCTAACCCTAACCCTAACCCTAATCCTAACCATACTCTAACCCTAACCCTCACCCTAACCCTAACCGGTACTGTAACCCTAACTGTACCATAACCCTAACCCGTACTGTAAATCTAACCCGTACCATAACCCTAACCCTAAACTGTATCCTAACCCTAACCCTAACTTGTACCGTAATCCAAAACCTAAGCCTGACCCTAACCCTAACCGTAACCCGTACCCTAACCCTAACCCGTAGCCAAACCCTAACAGTGACCCTAACCCATAACCTAGCACTAACCCTAACATAACCCTAACCCGCACCCTAAACCTAAACCTAACTCTAACCCTAACCATAACCCTTACCCGTGTCCTAAGCCTAACCCATACCCTAACCCTAACCATAACCTTAACTATAACCCTGACCTGTACCCTAACCCTAAAACTAACCTGTACCCTAACCACAAACCTAACCCTAACCCTTACCATAACCCTATCCCTAACCCTAATCCTGACCCTAAAGGTAACCCTAAACCAAACCATAACCCTAACCCTAACCTTAACTCTATCCCGCACCTAAACCTAACCCTAACCGGTTCCCTAACCCTAACCCGTCACTTAAATCTAACCCTAACCCGAAACTTAACCCATACACTAACCCTATCCCGTATCCTAAACCTAACCCTAACCCGTACCCTCACTCTAAACCTAACCCTATCCGTACACTAACCCTAACCCTAACCCTAACCCTAACCCTAACACTAACACTAACCCTAACCCGTACTCTAAACCTAACCCTTACCCTAAACCTAACCCTAACCCGTACTCTAATCCTAACCCGTACTCTAAAACTAACCCTAACCCTAACACTAACCGTAACCCGTACTCTAACCCTAAACCTAACCCTAACTCTAACCCTAACCCATACTATAACGCTAACCCTAACCCTAACCCTATCCATAACCCTAACCCGTACAGTAACCCTAACCGGTACCCTAACCCTAAACCTAACCCTGACCTAACCCTAAACCGTACCCTAACCCTAACCTTAAACCTATCCTGTACCCTAACCCTAAACGTAACGCTAACCCGTAACCAAACCCTAACCCTAACATGTACCCTAACCCTAACCCGCACACTAAACCTAAACCTAACCCTAGACCTAACACGTACACTAACCCTATCCCATACCCCAAACTTAACCCAAACCCGTATCGTAACCCTAACACTAACCCTAACCCTAAACCTAACCCTAACCCGTACACTAACCCTAACCCGAACCCTAACATTAACCCTAACCCGTATCCTAACCCTACCCGTAGCCTAACCCTATCTATAACCCTAAACCCTAACCCTAAACCTAACCCTTCCCTAACCCTTACCCAAACGGTAAACCTAACCCGTACCCTAACACTAACCCAAACCCGTACTCTAACCCTAACCCTAACCCTAAAACTAACCCTAACCCGCACACTAACTTAACACGAACCCTAAACGAAACCATAACCCTAAACCGTAACCTAACCCAAACCCATACTTTAACCCTAACCCTAACCTTAACCATAACCCTAACCTGTACCCTAACCCTAAAACTAACCCGTACCCTAACCCCAAACCTAACACTAACGCGTACCCTAACCCCAACCCTAACCCTAATCCGTACCCTAACTCTAACCCTAACCCTAACCCTGACCCTAAACCTAACCCTAACCCTTACACTAATCCTAAACCTAACCCTAACCCGCACCCTTAACCTAACCCTAACCCGTACACTAACCCTAACCCGTAACCTTAACCTAACCCTAACCCTAAACTTAACCCGTACGCTAATCCTATCCCGTACCCTGAACCTAACCCTAATCCGTATTCTAACCCTAAACCTAAACCTAAGCCTAACCCATACATTAACCCTAACCCTAACCCTAACACTAACCCTACCCCGTACTCTAAACCTAACCCTAACCCTAACCCTAACCCTAACCCGTACACTAACCCTAACTTAACACTAACCCTAACCCGTACTCTAACCCTAACCTTAACCCTAACCATACTCTAACCGTAACCCTAACCCTCACCCTAACCCTAACCCATACTGTAACCCTAACCCGTACCATAACACTAACCCTAACCCGCATCCTAAACCTAACCCTAACTTGTACCCTAACCCTAACCCTAACCCTGACCCTAACACTAACCATAACCTGTACCCTAAACCTAAACCGTACTCTAACCCTAATCCTAAATCTTACCCGTACCCTAAACCTAACGCTAACCCTAACTCGTACCCTACCCCTAACCCTAACCCTACCGTAACCTTAACCCTAACCCGTACCCTAAGCCTAACCCATACACTAACACTAACCCTAAACCTAACCCTAACCCTAACCCGTACCCTAAACCTAACCCTAGCCCTTGACCTAACCCGTACCAAACCCTAACAGTAACCCTAACCCATTACCTAGCACTAACCCTAACCAAAACCCTAACTCGCACCCTAAAGCTAAACCTAATCCTAACCCTAACCATAACCCTTACCCGTACCCTAACCGTAACCCATTACCTAACCCTAACCCTAACCTTAACTGTAACCCTGACCCGTACCCTAACCCTAAAACTAACCTGTACCCTAACCCCAAACCTAACCCTAACCCGTATCATAACCCTATCCCTAACCATAACCATGACCCTAAACCAAATGCTAACCCAAACCCTAACCCTAACCCTAACCCTAATCCGCACCTGAACCTAACCCTAACCCTAACCCGTTCCCTAACCCTAACCCTAACACTATCCGTACACTAACCCTAACCATAACCCTAACACCAACACTAACCCTAACCCGTACTCTAAATCTAAACCCTACACAAAACCTAACCCTAACACTAACCCTAACCCGTACTCTAACCCTAAACCTAACCCTAACTCTAACCCTAACCCGTACTATAACGCTAACCCTAACCCTAACCCTAACCATAACCCAAACCCATACAGTAACCCTAAACCATACCCTAACCCTAACGCTAACCCTGACCTAAACCTAACCCTAACCCGTACCCTAACCCTAAACCCTACCTTAACCCTAACCCTAAACCTAACCCATACCCTAACCCTAAACGTAACGCTAACCCGTACCCAAACCCTAACCCTAACACATACCCTAAACCTAACTCTAACCCGCACACTAAACCTAAACCTAACCCTAGACCTAACAGGTACACTAACCCTATCCCATACCCCAAACTTAACCCTAAACCGTATCGTAACCCTAACACTAACCCTAACCCTAATCCTAAACCTAAACCGTACACTAACCCTAACCCGATCCCTAACCCTAGCCCTAACCCGTACCCTAATCCTACCCATAGCCTAATCCTAACTCTAAGCCTAACCCCTAACCCTTACCCTAACCCTTACCCTAACCCGTACACAAACGGTAAACCTAAACCGTACCCTAACACTAACAAAAACCCGTGTTCTAACCCTAACCCTAAACCTAAACCTAACCCTAACCCGCCACCTAAACTTAACCCGAACCCTAACCCTAACCAAAACCCTTAACCGTAATTTAACCCTAACCCATGCCCTAACCCTAACCCTAACCTTAACCGTAACCCTAACCCGTACCCTAACACTAAAACTAACCCGTACCCTAACCCGAACCCTAACCCTAACCCGTACCCTAGCACTAAACCTAACCCTAACCCTGACCCTAAACCTAAACCTAACCCTTACACTAATCCTAACCCTAACGCTAACCCGCACCCTAAACCTAACCCTAACCCGTACCCTAACCCTAACCCGTAACCTAAACCTAAACCTAACCCTAAACTAAACCCGTACGCTAACCCTATCCCGTACCCTAAACCTAACCCTAACCCGTATCCTAACCCTAAACCTAACCCAAAGCCTAACTCGTACTTTAACCCTAACCCTAACCCTAACACTAAACCTACCCCGTACTCTAACCCTAACCCTAATCCTAAACCTAACCCGTACCCTAACCCTAACCCGTACCCGTACCCGTACCCTAAACTGTACCCTACACCTAACCCGTACCCTAACCATAACCCTAACCCTAAACCGTACCCTAAACCTAAACCTAACAATAAATTGTATCCTAACCAACCCTGACACTAACCATAACCCTAAACCGTACACTAAACCTAACCATAACCCTTGACCTAACCCGTACCCAACCCTATCCTGTAACCTAACCCTAACCCTAACCCGTACCAAAACCCTAACCGTAACCCTACCCATAGCCTAGCACTAACCCTAACCCTAACCCTAAACGGCACCCTAAACCTAAACCTAACCCTAACCCTAACCATAACCCTTATCCGTACCCTAACACTAACCCATACCCTAACCCTAACCCTAACCTTAACAGTAACCCTGACCCGTACCCCAACCCTAAAACTAACCCGTACCCTAACCCTAACCCTAACCCTCACCTAAACCTAACCCTAACCTGTACCCTAAACCTAACCCATAACCTAAACCTAACCCTATACCTAATTTAAACCGTACGCTAACCCTAGCCCATACACTAAACCTAACCCTAACTCGTACCCTAACCCTAACTCTAACACTAACTCTGCCCCGTACCCTAACCCTAACCCTAACCCTAACCCTTTCCCTAACCCTAACACTAACCCTAACCCATATTCTAACCCTATCCCTAACCCTAACCGTAACCATACTCTAACCCTAACCCTAACCCTCACCCTAAACCTAACCCGTACAGTAATCCTAACCCGTAACATAACCCTAACCCTAACCCGTACCCTAACCCGTACCCTAACTCGTACCCTAAACCTAAACCTGACCCTAACACTAACCCTAAACCGTACCCTAAATGTAACCCTAAGCCTAACTCGTACCCTAACCCTAACCCTAACACTGACACTAACCCTAACCCTAACACGTAACCTAAACCTAACCCAAACCCTAACCCTAACCCTAACCCTAACCCTAACCCGCACCTAAACCTAACCCTAACCCGTTCCCTAACCCAAACCCGTAACCTAAACCTAACCCTAACCCTAAACTTATCCCGTACGCTAATCCTATCCCATATCCTAAACCTTACCCTAACCCGTACCCTAACCCTAAACCGTAACCTTAACCTAAACCTAACCCTAAACTTAACCCGTCCGCTAACCCTATCCCGTACCCTGAACCTAACCATAACCCGTATTCTAACCCTAAACCAAAACCTAAGTCTAACCCGTACATTAATCCTAACCCTAACCCTAACACTAACCATACCCCGTACTCTAACACTAACCCTAACCCCAACCCTAACCCTAACCCTAACCCGTACACTAACCCTAACCCTAAACCTAACCTAACACTAATCTTAACCCGTACTCTAACCCTAACCCTAACCCTAACCATACTCTAACCCTAACCCTAAACCTCATCCTAACCCTAAATCGTACTGTAACCCTAACCCATACCATAACACTAATCCTAACCCGTACCCTAACCCTAACCCTAACTTGTAACCTAACCCTAACACTAACCCTGACCCTAACACTAACCGTAACCCGTACCCTAAACCTAACCCGTACTCTAACCCTATCCCTAACCCTAACCCGTACCCTAACCTAAACCTAACCCTAACTCATACCCTACCCCTAACCCTAACCCTACCCTAAACTTAACCCTAACCCATACCCTAAGCCTAACCCATACCCTAACACTAACCCTAAACCTAACCCTAACCCTAACCCTGACCCTTAACCTAACCCTTACCCAAACCCTAACCCTAACCCTAACCCTAACCCTAACCCGCACCTAAACCTAAACCTAACCCGTTCCCTAACCCTAACACGTAACCTAAACCTAACCCTAACCCTAAACTTAACCCGTACGCTAATCCTATCTCGTATCCTAAACCTAACCCTAACCCATACCCTAACCCTAACCCGTAACCTTAAACTAACACTTACCCTTAACTTAACCCATACCTAACCCTATCCCGTACCCTGAACCTAACTCTAACCAGTATTCTAAGCCTAAACCTAAACCTAAGCCTAACCCGTACATTAACCCTAACCCTAATCCTAACACTAACCCTACCCCGTACTCTAAACTGAACCCTAACCCTAACCCTAACCCGTACACTAACCCTAACCCTAAACCTAACCTAACACTAACCCTAACCCGTACTCTAACCCTAACCCTAACCCTAAAAATACTCTAACTGTAACCCTAAACCTCACCCTAACCCTAACCTGTACTGTAACCCTAACCCATACCATAACACTAACCCTAACCCGTACCCTAACCCTAACCCTAACTTGTACCCTAACCCTAACCCTAACACTGACCCTAACACTAACCGTAACCCGTACCCTAAACCTAACCCGTACTCTAACCCTAACCCTAACCCTAACCCTAACCCTAACCCTTTCCCTAACCCTAACACTAACCCTAACCCATATTCTAACCCTATCCCTAACCCTAACCCTAACCATACTCTAACCCTAACCCTAACCCTCACCCTAAACCTAACCCGTACAGTAATCCTAACCCGTAACATAACCCTAACCCTAACCCGTACCCTAACCCGTACCCTAACTCGTACCCTAAACCTAAACCTGACCCTAACACTAACCCTAAACCGTACCCTAAATGTAACCCTAAGCCTAACTCGTACCCTAACCCTAACCCTAACACTGACACTAACCCTAACCCTAACACGTAACCTAAACCTAACCCAAACCCTAACCCTAACCCTAACCCGCACCTAAACCTAACCCTAACCCGTTCCCTAACCCAAACCCGTAACCTAAACCTAACCCTAACCCTAAACTTATCCCGTACGCTAATCCTATCCCATATCCTAAACCTTACCCTAACCCGTACCCTAACCCTAAACCGTAACCTTAACCTAAACCTAACCCTAAACTTAACCCGTCCGCTAACCCTATCCCGTACCCTGAACCTAACCATAACCCGTATTCTAACCCTAAACCAAAACCTAAGTCTAACCCGTACATTAATCCTAACCCTAACCCTAACACTAACCATACCCCGTACTCTAACACTAACCCTAACCCTAACCCTAACCCTAACCCTAACCCTAACCCGTACACTAACCCTAACCCTAAACCTAACCTAACACTAATCTTAACCCGTACTCTAACCCTAACCCTAACCCTAACCATACTCTAACCCTAACCCTAAACCTCATCCTAACCCTAAACCGTACTGTAACCCTAACCCGTACCATAACACTAATCCTAACCCGTACCCTAACCCTAACCCTAACTTGTAACCTAACCCTAACACTAACCCTGACCCTAACACTAACCGTAACCCGTACCCTAAACCTAACCCGTACTCTAACCCTAACCCTAACCCTAACCCGTACCCTAACCTAAACCTAACCCTAACTCATACCCTACCCCTAACCCTAACCCTACCCTAAACTTAACCCTAACCCATACCCTAAGCCTAACCCATACCCTAACACTAACCCTAAACCTAACCCTAACCCTAACCCTGACCCTTAACCTAACACTTACCCAAACGCTAACCCTAACCCTAACCCTAACCCGCACCTAAACCTAAACCTAACCCGTTCCCTAACCCTAACCCGTAACCTAAACCTAACCCTAAACTTAACCCGTACGCTAATCCTATCCCGTATCCTAAACCTAACCCTAACCCGTACCCTAACCCTAACCCGTAACCTTAAACTAACACTTACCCTTAACTTAACCCATACCTAACCCTATCCCGTACCCTGAACCTAACTCTAACCAGTATTCTAAGCCTAAACCTAAACCTAAGCCTAACCCGTACATTAACCCTAACCCTAACCCTAACACTAACCCTACCCCGTACTCTAAACCGAACCCTAACCCTAACCCTAACCCGTACACTAACCCTAACCCTAAACCTAACCTAACACTAACCCTAACCCGTACTCTAACCCTAACCCTAACCCTAAAAATACTCTAACTGTAACCCTAAACCTCACCCTAACCCTAACCTGTACTGTAACCCTAACCCATACCATAACACTAACCCTAACCCGTACCCTAACCCTAACCCTAACTTGTACCCTAACCCTAACCCTAACCCTGACCCTAACACAAACCGTAACACGTACCCTAAACCTAACCCGTACTCTAACCCTAATCCTAACCCTAACCCGTACCCTAAACCTAACGCTAACCCTAACTCGTACCCTACCCCTAACCCGAAGCCTACCCTAACCTTAACCCTAACCCATACCCTAAGCCTAACCCATACCCTAACACTAACCCTAAACCTAACCCTAAACCGTACCCTAAACCTAACCCTAGCCCTTGACCTAACCCGTGCCCAACCCTAACAGTAACCCTAAACCATAACCTAGCACTAACCCTAACCCAAACTCTAACCCGCACCCTAAACCTAAACCTAACCCTAACCCTAACCATAACCCTTACCGTACCCTAACCGTAACCCATATCCTAACCCTAACCCTAACCTTAACTGTAACCCTGACCCGTACCCTAACCCTAAAACTAACCTGTACCCTAACCCCAAACTTAAACCTAACCCGTACCAAAACCCTATCCCTAACCCTATCCCTGACCCTAAACCTAACGCTAACCCAAACCCTAACCCTAACCCTAACCCTAACCCGCACCTAAACCTAACCCTAACCCTAACCCGTTCCCTAACCCTAACCCTAACCCTATCCGTACACTAACCCTTACCCTAACCCTAACACCAACACTAACCCTAACCCGTACTCTAACTCTAAACCTAACCCAAAACCTAACCCTAACACTAACCCTAATCCGTACTCTAACCCTAAACCTAACCCTAACTCTAACCCTAACCCGTACTATAACGCTAACCCTAACCCTCACCATAACCATAACCCTAGCCCGTACAGTAACCCTAAACCGTACCCTAACCCTAACCCTAAACCTAACCTGTACCCTAACAGTAACGTAATGCTAACCGATTCCCAAACCCTAACCCTAACACATACCCTAACCCTAACCCTAACCCGCACACTAAACCTAAACCTAAACCTAACCCTAGAACTAACACGTACACTAACCCTATCCCATACCCCAAACTTAACCCTAACCCGTATCGTAACCCTAACACTAACCCTAACCCTAACCCTAAACCTTAACCGTACACTAACCCTAACCCGATCCCTAACCCATACCCTAACCCTACCCATAGCCTAATCCTAACTCTAACCCTAACCCCTAACCCTAACCCTAACCCTTACCCTAACCCGTACCCAAATGGTAAACCAACCACGTACCCTAACACTAACCCAAACCCGTGTTCTAACCCTAACCCTAAACCTAAACCTAATCCTAACCCGCACCCTAAACTTAACCCGAACCCTAACCCTAACCAAAACCCTTAACCGTAATCTAACCCTAACCCATGTCCTAACCCTAACCCTAACCTTAACCGTAAGCCTAACCCGTACCCTAAACCTAAAACTAACCAGTACCCTAACCCCAACCCTAACCTTAACCCGTACCCTAACACTAAACCTAACCCTAACCCTGACCCTAAACCTAACCTTAACACTTACACTAATCCTAACCCTAACGCTAACCCGCACCCTAAACCTAACCCTAACCCGTACCCTAACCCTAACCCTAAACCTAACCCTAACCCTAACCCGCACCTAAACCTATCCCTAACCTGTTCCCTAACCCAAACCCGTAAACTAAACCTAACCCTAACCCTAAACTTAACCCGTATGCTAATCCTAACCCGTATTCTAAACCTAACCCTAACCAGTACCCTAACCCTAACCCTAACTCTAACCCTATCCGTACACTAACCCTAACCTTAACCCTAACACTACCACTAACTCTAACCCGTACTCTAACCCTAAACCTAACACTAAACCTAACCCTAACATTAACCCTAACCCATACTCTAACCCTAAACCTAACCCTAACTCTAACCCTAACCCATACTATAACGCTAACCCGAACCCTAAACCTAACCATAACCCTTAGCCATACCCTAACCCTAACCCATACCCTTCACTAACCCTAACCTTACCCATAACCCGAACCTGTACACTAACCCTAAAACTAACCCGTACCCTAACCCCAACCCTAACCCTAACTCGTACCATAACTCTATATCTAACGCTAACCCTGACCCTAAACCTAAACCTAAACCGTACCCTAACCCTAACCCTAAACCTAAACCTAACCCTAACCCACACACTAACCCTAAACCTAACACGTACTGTAACTGTAACCCTAAACCCTAACTTTAACAGTAACCCTTACCCATACCCTAACCCTAAAACTAACCCATATCCTAACCACAAACCTAACACTGACCCGAACCCTATCCCTAAACCTTAACTGCACCCTAAACCTAATCCTAACCCATACACTAACCCTAACCCGTACCCTAAACTTAACCCTAACTCTAATCCTAAAACTAAACCTAACCCTAACCTTAACCCGTACCCTAAACTTAACCCTAACCCTTGACCTAACCCGTACCCAACCCTATCTCGTACCCTAAACCTAACCCTAACCGGTACCCAAACCCTAACAGTAACCCTAACCCATCACCTAGTGCTAACCCTAACTCTAAACCTAAGCCTAACCCGCACCCTAAACCTAAACGTAACCCTAACCCTAACCATAACCCTTATGCGTACCGTAAAGCTAACCCATACCCTAACACTAACCCTAATTTTAACCGTAAACCTAACACGTACCCTAACCCTAAAACTAACCCTTACCCTAACCCCAACCCTAACCCTAACCCGTACCATGACCCTATCCCTAACCCTAACCCTGACCCTAAACCTAACCCTAACCCGTACCCTAACCCTAACCCGCACCTAAACCTAACCCTAACCCGTACCCTAACCCTAACCCGTAACCTAAACCTAACTCTAACCCTAAATTTAACCCGTACACTAACCCTATTCCGTACCCTAAACCTAACCCTAACCTGTACCCTAACCCTAACCCTAACCCTATCCGTACACTTACCCTAACCCTAACACTAACACTAACCCTAACCTGTACTCTAAACCTCACCCTAACCCTAAACCTAACCCTAACCCGTACACTAACCTTAAAACTAACCCGTACCCTAACACTAACCCTAACACTAACCCTGACCCTAAACCTAACCCTAACCCTTACACTAACCCTAACCCTAACCCTAACCCGCACCCTAAACCTAACATTAACCCGTACCCTAACCCTAACCAGTAACCTAAACCTAACCCTAACCCTAAAATTAACACGTACGCTAACCCTAACCCGTACCCTAAACCTAACCCTAACTCTTATCCTAACCCTAAACCTAACCCTAAGCCTAACCCGTACATTAACCCTAACCCTAACCCTAACACTAACCCTACCCCATACTCTAAACCTAACCCTAACCCTAACCCTAACCCTAACCATAAAACTAACCCTAACCAATACTCTAACCCTAACCTTAACCCTAACCATAACCGTACTCTAACCCTAAGCCTAACCCTCACCCTAACACTCACCCATACTATAACCCTAAACCATACCATAACCCTAACCCTAACCCGTACCCTAAACCTAACCCTAACTCGTACACTAACCCTAACCCTGACCCTAATTCTAACTGTACCCTCACCCTAACACTAACCCGTACTGTAACCCTAACCCGTACCATAACCCTAACCCTAACCCGTAACCTAAACCTAACCCGTTCACTAACCATAACTCTAACCCTAACCCGTACTCTAACCCTAACCCTAACCCTAACCCTAACCCTAAGCCTAACCCTAACACTAACCCGTACTCTAAACCTATCCCATAGCCTAACCCTAACTCTAAAAATAACCCCTAACCCTAACCCTAACCATTACCCTAACCCGGACCCTAAAACTAACCCTAATCCGTACCCTAACCCTAACCCGTAACCTAAACCTAATGTTAACCCTAAAGTTAACCTGTTCGCTAACCCTATCCTGTAACCTGAACCTAACCCTAAACGTATCCTAACCCTAAATCTAACACTAAGCCTAAACCACATTAACCCTAACCCTAACCCTAAACCTAACCCTAACCTGTACCCTAAACCTAACCCATACCCTAACCCTAAACCTAAACCTAACCCTAACCCTAACCCGTACCCTAAACCTAACCCTAACCCTTGACCTAACCCGTACCCAACCCTATCCCGTACCCTAACTCTAACCCTAACCCGTACCCAAACTCTAACAGTAACCCTAACCCATACCCTAGGGCTAACCCAAAACCTAACTCTAAGCCTAAACCGCTCCCTGAACCTAAACCTAACCCTAACCCTAACCATAACCCTAACCGGTACCCAAACCCTAAACCATACCCTAACACTAACCCTAACCTTAACCGTAACCCTAACCCGTACCCTAACCCTAAACTAACCCGTACCCTAACCCAACCCTAACCCTAACCCGTATCATGACCCTATCCCTAACCCTAACTCTGACCCTAAACCTAACCATAACCCGTACCCTAACCCTAACCCGCACCTAAACATAACCTAACCCGGACCCTAACCCTAACCCATAACCTAAACCTAACCCTAACCCTAAACTTAACGCGTACACTAACCCTATCCCGTACCCTAACCTAACCCTAACTAATACCCTAACCCTAACCCTAACACTAACCCTATCCGTACACTAACACTAACCCTAACCCTAACCCTAACACTAACCCTAACCGGTACTCTAACCCTAAAGGTAACCCTAAACCTAACCCTAACCCGTACTCTAACTCTAAACCATACGCTAACACTAACCTTTACCCTAACCCTAAACCTAACCCGGACCCAAACCCTAAACGTAACCCTAACCCGTACCCAAACCCTAACCCTAACACGTACCCTAACCCTAACCCTAACCACACACTAAACCTAACTCTAACCCTAGACCTTACAAGTAAACTAAACCTATTCCGTACCGAAACCTTAACCCTAACTGTACCCTAACCCTAACTCTAACCCTAACCCCTAACCCTAACCCTAACCCTTACCCTAACCCGTACCCAAACGGTAAACCTAACCCGTACCCTAACACTAACCCAAAACCGTACTCTAACCCTAACCCTAACCCGCACCTTAAACTTAACACTAATCCTAACCCAAACCATAACACTTAACTGTAACCTAAACCTAACCCATACCCTAACCCTAAACCTAACCTTAACCATAACCCTAACCTGTACCCTAACCCTAAAAGTAACCCGTACCCCAACCCTAACCCTAACCCGTACTCTAACACTAACCCTAACCCTGACCCTAAACCTAACCCTAACCCGTACCCTAACCCTAACCCGTAACCTAAACCTAACCCTAACCCTAACTCTAAAGTTAACCCGTACGCTAACCCTATTCCGAACCCTGAATCTAACCCTAAACCGTATCCTAAACCTAAACCTAACCCTAAGCCTAACCCGTACATTAACCCTAACCCTAACCCTGACACTAACCCTACCCCGTACTTTAACCCTAACCCTAACCCTAACCCTAACCCTAACCCTAACCCTAACCCTTACCCGCACACTAAAGCTAACACTAACCCTAGACCTAACACATACACTAACCCTATTCCATACCGTAACCTTAAACCTAACCCGTACCGTGACCCTAACACTAACCCTAACCCTAACCCTAACCCGTACACTAACCCTAACCCGCACCCTAATCCTAACCCTAACCCTAACACTATCCATACACTAACACTAACCCTATCCCTATCACTAACCCTAACCCCTTCTCTAACTCTAACCAGTACCCTAACACTATCCCTTACCCTAACCCTAAACCTAACCCGTACCCTAACCCTAACCCATAACCTAAACCTAACCCTAAACCTAAACTTAACCCATACGCTAATCCTATCCCATACCCTAAACCTAACCCTAACCCGTACCCTAAACCTAACCCTAACCCTAACCCTATCCGTACACTAACCCTAACAATAACCCTAAACCTAACACTAACCCTAAACCGTACTCTAACCCTAACCCTAACCCTAAACCTAACCCTAACCCGAAATCTAACCCTAACCCGTACCCTAACACTAACCCTAACCCTAACACTAACCTTAACCGGTACTCTAACCCTAAAGCTAACCCTAAACCTAACCCTATACCGTACCCTAACCCTAACCCTAACCCGTAACCGTACCCTAACCCTAAACCTAACCCTTTCCCTAAACCTAACACTAACCCTAACCCGTACTCTAACCCTAACCCTAACCCAAACCCTAACCGTACTCTAAACCTAACCCTAAACCTCACCCTAAACCTAACCCGTACTGTAACCCTAACCCGTAACATAACCCTAACCCTAACCCAAACTCTAACCCTAACCCTAACTCGTACCCTAACCCTAACCCTGACCCTAACCCTAACCCGTACCCTAAACCTAACCCGTACCCTAAACCTAACCCTAACACTAACCCGTACCCTAAACCTAACCCTAACCCTAACTCATACCCTAACCCTAACCCTAACCCTGACCCTAACCCTAACCCTAACCCGTACCTTAAACCTAACCCGTACCATAACCCTAACCCTAACCCTAACCCCTATCTAAACCTAAACCTAATCCTAACTCATACCCTAACCCTAACCCTGACCCTAACCCGCACCCTAAACCTAAAACTAACCCTAACCCTAACCACAACACTTACATGTACCCTAACCCTAAACCTAACCCTAAACATTCCCATAAACCTAACCCTAATCCTGACCATAACCCTAACCCTAAACCGTACCCTAACCCACCCCTAACCCTTCCCCTAAACCTAACCCTAACTCTGACCATAACCCTAACCCTAAACGGTTTCCTAAACCTAAACCGTACCTTAACCCTAACCCTAAACCTAACCCGTACCCTAACCTAAACATAATGCTAACCCGTACCCAAACCCTAAACCTAACACGTACCCTAAACCTAAGCCTAACAGCGCACTCTAAACCTAACCCTAACCCTAGACCTAACACGTAGAATAACTCTATCCCGTACCCTAACCTTAACCCTAACCCGTACCATAACCGTAACACTAACCCTAACCCTAACCCTAACCTTAACTCTACCCCTAACCCGTACACTAACCCTATCCCGAACCCTAACCCTAAACCTAACCCGTACCCTAACCCTACCCGTAGCCTAACCCTAACTCTAACTCTAACGCTAACCCTAACCCTAACCCTAACCCGTACCCAAATGGTAAACCTAACCCGTACCCTAACACTAACGGAAACCCGTACTCTAACCCTAACCCTAACCCTAACCCGCACCCTAAACTTAAGCCTAAACCTAACCCAACCATAACCCTTACCCGTACCCTAACCGTAACCCATACCCTAAACCTAACCCTAACCATAACCGTAACCCTGACCCGTACTCTAACCCTAAAACTAACCCGTACCCTAACCCCTACCCTAACCCTAACCCGTACCCTAACACTAACCCTAACCCTAACCCTGACCCTAAACCTAACCCTAACCCTTACACTAATCCTAACCCTAACACTAACTCGCACCCTAACCCTAACCCGTAACCTAAACCTAACCCTAAACCTAAACTTAACCAGTACGCTAACCCTATCCCGTACCCTAAACCTAACCCTAACCCATATCCTAACCCTAAACCTAACCTTAAGCCTAACCTGTACATTACCCCTAACACTAACCCTAAGATTAACCCTAACCCATACTCTAACCCTAACTCTAACCCTAAAACTAACCCTAAACCGTACTCTAAACCTAACCGTAACCTAACACTAAAACTAACCCTAACGCTAACACTAACCCGTACCCTAAACCGTACCCTAAAACTAAACCGTACCCTAACCCTAACCCTAACCGTAACCCGTACCCTAAACTAACCCTAATCCTAACTCGTACCCTAACCCTAACCCTAACCCGGACCCTTACCCTAACCCTAACCCGTACTCTAATCCTAACCCATACCCTAACTCTAACCCTAAACCTAACCCTAACCCTAACCCGTACACTAAACCTAACCCTAACCCTTGACCTAACCCGTATCCACCTATCCGGTACACTATCCCTAAACCTAACCTGTACCCAAACTCTAACAGCAACCCTAACCCATACCCTAAGACTAACCCTAACCCTAACCCTAACCCTAAACCTAACCTGCACCCTAATCCTAAACCTAACACTAACCCTAAACATAAACCTTACCAGTACCCTAACCATAACCCATACCCTAACCGTAACAATAACTTTAACCGTAACCCTGACCCGTACCCTAACCCTAAAACTAACCCCTACCCTAACCCCAACCCCAACCCTAACCCGCCCCATAACCCTATCCCTAACACTAACCCTGACCCTAAACCTAACCCTAACCCGTACCCTAACTCTAAACCTAACTCTAACCCTAACCCTTACCTAAACCTAACCATAACCCGTACCTAACCCTAACCCATGACCTAAACCTAACCCTACACTAAACTTAACCCGTACGCTAACCCAATCCCGTACCCTAAACCTAAACCTAACGTGCACCTTAACCCTAACTCTAACACTAACATGATCCGTACACTAACCCTAACCCTAACCCTAACCCTAACACTAACCATAACCCGTAATCTAACCCTAACCCTAACCCTAAACCTAACCCTAACCCGTACTCTAACCCTAACCCATACTCTAACACTAACCCTAACCCTAACACTGACCCTAACATGTACTCTAACGCTAAACCAAACCCTAACTCTAACCCTAATCCATCCTATAACCCTAACCCTTACTCTTACCCTAACCATAACCCTAACCCGTACTCTAACTCTATCCGGTAGCCTAACCCTAACTCTAACCCTAAACCCTAACCCTAACCCTAACCCTTACCCTAACCCGTACCCTAACGGTAAACCTAACCCGTACCCTAACACAAACCCAAGCCCGTACTCTAACCCTAATCCTAACCCTAAACCTAACCATAAATCGCACCCTAAACTTAACCTTAACCCTAACAATAACCATAACCCTTAACCGTACCCTAACCCTAACCCACATCCTAACCCTAACCCTAACTTTAACCATAACCCTAACCCGTACCCTAACCCTAAAACTAACCCGTACCCTACACCAACCCTAAACCTAACTCATACCCTAACACTAACTCTAACCCTAACCTTGACCCTAAATTTAACCCTAACCCGTACACTAACCCTAACCCTAACCCTAACCCGAACCCTAAACCTAACCCTAACCCGTACCCTAACCCTAACCCGTAACCTAAACCTGACCCTAACACTAAACTTAACCATTACGCTAACCCTATCCCGTACCCTAAACCTATCCCTAACCCGTAACCTAACCTTAAACCTAAATCTCAGCCTAACCCGTACCCTAACCCTACCCCTAACCCTTTCCCTGACCCTAACACTAACCCTAACCCGTCCTCTAACCCTAACCCTAACCCTAACCCTAAACCTAACCGTACTGTAACCCTAACCCTAACCCTCACACTAACCCTAACCCGTACTCTAAACCTAACCCGTAACATAACCCTAACGCTAACCCGTACCCTAACCCTAACCCGTACCCTAAACTTAACCCTATCCCTAATTCGTACCCTAAACCTAACCCTAACCCTGACCCTAAACCTAACCCTAACCCATACCCTAAACCTAACCCATACCCTAACCCTAACCCTAACCCTAAACCTAATCCTAACCCTAACCAGTACACTAAACCTAACCCTAACCCTTGAACTACCTGTACCCAACCCTATCTCGTACCCTAACCCTAACCCTAACCCGTACCCAAACTCTAACAGTAACCCTAACCCATACCCTAGTCCTAACCCTAACCCTAATCCTAAGCCTAACCCGCACCCTAAACCTAAACCTAACCCTAACCCTAACCATAACCCTTACCCGTACCCTAACCGTAACCCATACACTAACCCTAACCCTAACTTTAACCGTAACCCTAAACCGTACCCTAATCCTAAAACTAACCCATACCCTAAACCCAACCCTAACCCTAACTCGTAACATGACCCTATCCCTAACCCTAACCCTGACCCTAAACCTAACCCTAACCCGTACCTAACCCTAACCTGCACCTAAACCTAACCCTAACACGTACCCTAACCCTAACCCGTAACCTAAACCTAACCCTAACCCTAAACTTAACCCGTACGCTAACACTATCTCGTACCCTAAACCTAACCCTAAACCGTATCCTAAAGCTAAACCTAACCCTAAGCCTAACCCGTACATTAACCCTAACCCTAACCCTAACACTAACCCTACCCCGTACTCCTACACTAACCCTAACCCTAAATCATACCCTAACCCTAAACCTAACCCTAACCCTAAACCTAACATTAACCCTAAACCGTACTATCACCCTAACCCTAACCCTAACCCTAACCGTACACTAACCCTAACCCTAACCCTCACCCTAACCCTAACTCGTACCATAACCCAAACCCGTACCATATCCCTAACCCTAACCCGTAACCTAAACCTAACCCTAACTCGTACCCTAACCCTAAACCTAACCCTGACCCTAACCCTAAACCTAACCCGTACCCTAAACCTAACCCGTACCCTAACCCTAACCCTAACCCGTACCCTAAACCTAACCCTAACCCGTACCCTAACCCTAACCCTAACCCTATCCGTACACTAAACCTAACCCTAACCCTAAACTAACACTAACCCTAACCCGTACTCTAACCTTAACCCTAAACCTAACCCTAACCCGTACTCTAACCCTAAACCTAACCCTAATTCTAATCCTAAAACGTATTATAACACTAACCCTAACCCTTAACCGTACAGTAACACTAATCTGTACCCTAACCCTAACCCTAACCCTAAACCTAACCCTAACCCTGACCGTAACCCTAACGCTAACCCGTACCCTAATCCTAAACTGCACCCTAACCCTAAATATTACCCTAAACCAAACCCTAACCCTAAACGTAACGCTAATCCGTACCCAAACCCTAACCCTAACATGTAACCTAACCCTAACCCTAACCCTAACCCGCACCTAAACCTAACCCTAACCCTAGACCTAACTCCTACACTAACCCTATCCCGTAACCAACCTTAACCCTAAACCATACCGTAACCATAACACTAACCCTAAAACTAACCCTAACCCTAACCCTAACCTGTACACTAACCCTATCCCGAAACCTAAACCTAACCCTAACCTGTACACTAATGCTACCCGAAGCCTAACCATAACTCTAACCCTAACCCCTAACCCTAACCATAAACCTTACCCTAACCCATACCCAAACGGTAAACCTAACCCGTACCCTAACACTAACCCTAACCCGTACCCTAAACCTAACCCTAAACCTGACCCTAACCCTAACCCGCACCCTAAACTTAACCCTAACCCTAACCCAAACCATAACCCTTAACCATAATCTAACCCTAACCCTTATCCTAAACCTAACCCTAACCTTAACCGTAACCCTAACCCGTACCCTAACCCTAAAACTAACCCGTACCCTAACCAAAGCCCTAACCCTAACCCGTGCCCTAACACTAACCCTAACCCTAACACTGACACTAAACCTAACCCTAACCCTTACACTAATCCTAAACCTAAAACTAACCTGCACCCTAAATCTAACCCTAACCCGTACCCTAACCCTAACCCGTAACCTAAACCTAACCCTAACTCTAAACTTAACCCGTACGCTAACCCTATCCCGTACCTTAAAATTAACCCTAACCCGTATCCTAACCCTAAACCTAACCCTAAGCCTAACCCGTACATTAACCCTAACCCTAAACCTAACACTAACCCTACCCCGTACTCCTACACTAACCCTAACCTGAAACCGTACCCTAAGCCTAAACCTAACCCTAACCCGTACCCTAAACCTAACACATCCCCTAACCCTAACCCTAACCCTTGACCTTACCCGTACCCAACCCTATCCCATAACCTAACCCTAACCCTAAACCGTACTTAAACCCTAACAGTAACCCTAACCCATACCCTAGTGCTAACCCTAACCCTAACCCTAAGCCTAACCCGTACATTAACCCTAACCCTAACCCTAACACTAAACCTACCCCGTATTCTAACCCTAAACCTAACCCTAACCCTAACCCTAACCCTACCGTACCCTAACCCTAAAACTAACCGTTTCCCTTACCCTAACACTAACCCTAACCCGTATACTAACCCTAACCCTAACCCTAACCCTATCCGTACACTAAACCTAACCCTAACCCTAAACTAACACTAACCCTAACCCGTACTCTAACCCTAACCCTAAACCTAACCCTAACCCGTACTCTAACCCTAAACCTAACCCTAATTCTAACCCTAACACGTATTATAACACTAACCCTAACCCTAAACCGTACAGTAACACTAATCTGTACCCTAACCCTAACCCATACCCTAACCCTAACACTGACTCGTACCAAAATGGTAAACCTAACCCGTACCCTAACACTAACCCAAGCCCGTACTCTAACCCTAATCCTAACCCTAAACCAACCCTAAATCGCACCCTAAACTTAAACTTAACCCTAACGATAACCATAACCCTTAACCGTACCCTAACCCTAACCCACATCCTAATTTTAACCATAACCCTAACCCGTACCCTAACCCTAAAACTAACCCGTACCCTACCCCAACCCTAACTCTAACTCATACCCTAACACTAACCCTAACCCTAACCCTGACCCTAAACCTAACCCTAAACCGTACACTAACCCTAACCCTAACCCTAACCCGAACCCTAAACCTAACCCTAACCCATACCCTAACCCTAACCCGTAACCTAAACCTGACCCTAACACTAAACTTAACCATTACGCTAACCCTATCCCGTACCCTAAACCTACCCTAACCCATAACCTAACCTTAAACCTAAATCTAAGCCTAACCCGTACCCTAAACCTACCCCTAACCCTTTCCCTAACCCTAACACTAACCCTAACCCGTCCTCTAACCCTAACCCTAACCCTAACCCTAAGCCTAACCGTACTCTAACCCTAACCCTAACCCTCACACTAACCCTAACCTGACTCTAAACCTAACCCGTAACATAACCCTAACGCTAACCCGTACCCTAACCCTAAACCGTACCCTATACTTAACCCTATCCCTAATTCGTACCCTAAACCTAACCCTAACCCTGACCCTACACCTAACCATAACCCATACCGTAACCATAACCCTAAACCTAATCCTAACCCTAACCAGTACACTAAACCTAACCCTAACCCTTGAACTACCCGTACCCAACCCTATCTCGTACCCTAACCCTAACCCTAATCCGTACAAAAACTCTAACAGTAACCCTAACCCATACCCTAGTGCTAACCCTAACCCTAATCCTAAGCCTAACCCGCACCCAAACCTAAACCTAACCCTAACCATAACCCTTACCCATACCCTAACCGTAACCCATACCCTAAACCTAACCCTAACCTTAACCGTAACCCTAACCCATACCCAAATCCTAAAACTAACCCATACCCTAACCCCCACCCTAACCCTAACCCGTACCACAACCCTATCCCTAACCCTAACCCTGACACTAAACCTAACCCTAACCCGTACCTAACCCTAATCCGCACCTAAACCTAACCCTAACCCGTACCCTAACCCTAACCCGTAACCTAAACCTAACCCTAACCCTAAACTTAACCCGTACGCTAACCCTATCCCGTACCCTAAAACTAACCCTAACCCGTATCCTAACCGTAACCTAACCCTAAGCCTAACCTGTACATTACCCCTAACACTAACCCTAACATTAACCCTAACCCTAAGCCTAACACTTACCCTAACCCGTACTCTAACACTAAACCTAACCCTAACTCTAAACCTAATCCATACTATAACCCTAACCCTAACCCTTACCCTAACCGTAACCCTAACCCGTACTCTAAACCTATCCCGTAGCCTAACCGTAACGCTAACCCTAAGCCCTAACCCTAAACCTAACCCTAACCTTACCCTAACCCGTACCCAAACAGTCAACCTAACCCGTACCCTAACACTAACCCAAACATGTACTCTAAACCTAACCCTATCCCTAAACCTAACCCTAAACCGTACCCTAACACTAAACCAAACCCGTACCCTAAACCTAACCGTAAACCTGACCCAAACCCTAAACAACACTCCAAACTTAACCCTAAACCTAACCCTAAACATAACCCTTAACCGTAACCAAACCCTAACCCACACCCTAACCCTAACCCTAACTTTAACCATAACCCTAATCCGTACCCTAACCCTAACCCTAACCGTAACCTACCCTAACCTAACTCTAAGCCTAACCCGTACATTAACCCTAACCCTAACCCTAACACAAACCCTACCCCATACTCTAACCCTAAACCTAACCCTAAGCCTAACCCGTACCCTGACCCTAACCCTAACCCTTTCCCTAACCGAAACCCTAACCCTAACCCTAACCCTCACCGTACTCTAACCCTAACCCTAACCCTCACCCTAACCCTAAACCGTACTCTAAACCTAACCCGTAACATAACTCAAACCCTAACCCGTACCCTAACCCTAACTCGTACCCTAACCCTAACCCTGACCCTAAACCTAACACTAACCCTTACACTAAACCTAACCCTAACCCGCACCCTAAACCTAACCCTAACCGGTACCCTAACCCTAACCCGTAACCTAAACCTAACCCTAACCTTAAACTTAACCCGTACGCTAACCCTATCCCATACCCTAAACCTAATCCTAACCCTTATCCTAACCCTAAACCTAACCCTAAGCCTAACCCGTACCCTAACCCTAACCCTAACCCTAACCCTATCCGTACACTAACCCTAACCCTAACTCTAACCCTAACCCTAACCCTAACCGTACTCTAACCCTAGCCCTAACCCTAAACCTCACCCTAACTCTAACCCGTACTGTAACCCTAACCCGTACCATAACCCTAAACCTAACCTCCACCCTAACCCTAACCCTAACTCATACCCTAACACTAACCCTAACCCTGAACCTAAACCTAACCCTAACCCATACCCTAAACCTATTCCGTATCCTAACCCTAACCCTAACCCGTACCCTAAACCTAACCCTAACCCGTACCGTAACCCTAACCCTAACCCTAACCCTATCTGTACACTAAACCTAACCCTAACCCTAAACTAACACTAACCCTAACCCGTACTCTAACCCTAAACCTAACCCTAATTCTAACCCTAACACATATTATAACCCTAACCCGAACCCTAAACCGTACAGTAACACTAATCTGTACCCTAACCCTAACCCTAACCCTAAACCTAACCCTAACCCTGACCCGAACCCTAACGCTAACCTGTACCCTAATCCTAAACCATACCCTAACCCTAACTTTAACCCTAACCTGAACCCTAACCCTAAACGTAACGCTAATCCGTACCCAAACCCTAACCCTAACACGTAACCTAACCCTAACCCTAACCCGCACCTAAACCTAACCCTAACCCTAGACCTAACACGTACACTAACCCTATCCCATAACCCAACCTTAACCCTAAACCATACCGTAACCATAACACTAACCCTAAAACTAACCCTAACCCTAAACTTAACCCGTACACTAACCCTATCCCGAACCCTAACCTAACCCTAACCCATAACCTAACGCTACCCGTAGCCTAACCATAACTCAACCCTAACCCTTAACCCTAACCATAAACCTTAACCTAACTCAAACCCAAATGGTAAACCTAACCCGTACCCTAACACTAACCCAAACCCGTACCCTAAACCTAACCGTAAACCTAACCCTAACCCTAACCCGCACCCTAAACTTAACCCTAACCCTAACCCAAACCATAACCCTTAACCATAATCTAAACCTAACCCATATCCTAAACCTAACCCTAACCTTAACCCGTAACCCTAACCCGTAACCTAACCCTAAAACTAACCCGTACCCTAACCCCAGCCCTAACCCTAACCCGTACCCTAACACTAACACTAACCCTAACACTGACACTAAACCTAACCCTAACCCTTACACTAATCCTAAACCTTACACTAACCCTTTCCCTAAACCTAACACTAACCCTAACCCATACGCTAACCCAAACCCTAACCCTAACCGAACTCTAACCCTAACCCTAACCCTCACCCTAACCCTAACCCTTACAGTAACCCTAACCCGTAACATAACCCTTACCCTAACCCATACCCTAACCCTAACCCTAACTCGTACCCGAACACTAACCCTGACCCTAACCCTAACCCGTACTCTAAACCTAACCCGTACCGTAAACCTAACCCTAAACCTAACCCGTACCCTAAACCTAACACTAACCCTAACACATACCCTAAACCTAACCCTCACCCTGACCCTAATCCTAAATCTAAACCATACCGTAAACCTAACCCTAAACCTAACCCGTACCCTAAACCTAACAATAACCCTAACGCATACCCTAAAACCTAACCCTAACCCTAGACCTAACCAGTACACAAAACTAACTCGTACCCTAAACCTAACCCTAACCCGTACCCAAACCCTAACAGTAACCCTAAACCATACCATAGCGCTAACCCTAACCCTAACCCTAAGCCTAACCCGCACCCTAAACCTAAACGAAACCCTAACCCTAACCATAACACTTACCCGTACCCTAACCCTAACCCATACCCTAACACTAACCCTAACCTTAACCGTAACCCTAACCCGTACACTAACCCTAAAATTAACCCATACCCTAACCACAACCCTAAACCTAACTCGTACCATAACCCTATACCTAACCCTAACCCTGATCCTAAACCTAACTATCCAGTACCCTAAACCCAACCTGCACCTAAACCTAACCTGAACCCATACCCTAACCCTAACCCGTAACCTAAACCGAACCCTAACCCTAAATTTAACCCGTACACTAACTCTATCCCGTACCCTAAACCTAACCCTAACCCGTACCCTAACAGTAACCTAACCGTAAACCTATCCGTACACTAACCCTAACCCTAACCCTAACACTAACCCTAACCCGTACTCTAACTCTAACCCTAAACCTAAACCTAACCCTAACCCGTACCCTAACGCTAACCCTTACCCTAACCCTAAAACTAACCCATACCCTAACCCTAAACATTAACCTAACCCGTACCCAAACCCTAACCCTAACACGTACCTATACCCTAACCCTAACCCTAACCCTAATCCTAACCCGCACACTAAACCTAACCCTAACCCTAGACCTAACACGTACACTACCCTATCCCGTACTGTAACCTTAACCCTAACCCGTACCGTAACCCTAACACTAATCCTAACCCTAAACCTAACCCTAAACCTAACCCTAAACCTAACCCTAACCCGTACACTAACCCTAAACCGAACCCTAACCCTAACCCTAACCGTACACTAACCTTACCAGTATCCTAACCCTACCCCTAACCCCTAACCCTAACCCTAACCCGTACACTAACCCTAAACCGAACCCTAACCCTAACCCTAACCATACACTAACCTTACCAGTATCCTAACCCTACCCCTGACCCCTAACCCTAACCCTAACCGTTACCCTAACCCGTACCCAAACGGTAAACCTAACCCGTACCCTAAAACTAACCCAACCCGTACTCTAACGCTAACTGTAACCCTAACCCTAACGCGCACCCTAAACTTAAACCTAACCCTAACCCAAACCATAACCCTTAACCGTAACCTAAACCTAACACATACCCTAACAATTACCCTCACCTTAACCATCACCCTAACCTGGCTTAAAACTAACCCGTACCCTAACCCCAACCCTAAACCTATCCCGTTCCCTATCACTAACCTAACCCGGGTTAGGGAACCCAGGGTTCCTAGGGAACCCAGGGTTCCCTAACCTGGGTTAGGGAACCTATCCCGTTCCCTAACATCACCCTAACCTGGGTTAAAACTAACCTGTACCCTAACCCCAACCCTAAACCTATCCCGTTCCCTAACAATAACCCTAACCCTAACCCTGTCCCTAAACCTAACCCTAACCCTTACACTAACCCTAACCCTAACCCTAACTGCACCCTAAACCTAACCCTAACCCGTACCCTAACACTAACCCGTAAACTAAACCTAACCCTAACCCTAAACTTAACCCGTACGCTAACCCTATCCCGTACCCTAAACCTAACCCTAACCCTTATCCTAAAACCTAAACCTAAACCTAAGCCTACCTCGTACATTAACCCTAACCCTAAACCTAACACCAACCCTACACCGTACTCTAAACCTAACCCTAACCCTAAACCTAACCCTAAACATAACCCTAACACTAACACTAATCCGTACGCTAACCCTAACTGTAACCCTAACCCTAACCGTACTCTAACCCTAACCCTAACCCTCACCCTAACACTAACCCGTACTGTAACCCTAACCCGTAACATAACCCTAACCCTAACCCATACACTAACCCTAACCCTAACTCGTACCCTAACACTAACCCTGACCCTAACCCTAACCCGTACCCTAAACCTAACCCGTACCATAACCCTAACCCTAACCCTAACCCTAACCCTAACTCCTACCCTAACACTAACCCTGACCCTAACCCTAACCCATACCCTAAACCTAACCCGTACCATAACCCTAACCCTAACCCTAACCCTAACCCTTGACCTAAACCGTATCCAAAACTATCCCATACCCAACCCTAACCCTATCCGTACCCAAAGCCTAACAGTAACCCTAACCCATACCCTAGCGCTAACCCTAACCCTAACCATAACCCTAACCCGCACCCTAAACCTAAACCTAACCCTTACCCTAACCATAACCCTTACCCATACCCTAACCCTAATCCATACCCTAACCCTAACCCTAACCTTAACCGTAAACCTGACCCATACCCTAAACCTAAAACTAACCCGTACCCTAACACCAACCCTAACCTAACCCGTACCATAACCCTATCCCTACCCTAACCCTGACACTAAACCTAACCCTAAACCGAAACCTAACACTAACCCTAACCCTAACCCATCCTAAACCTAACCCTAACCCGTACCCTACCCTAACCCGTAACCTAAACCTAACCCTAACCCTAAACTTAACCCGTACGCTAACCCTATCCCGTACCCTAAAACTAACCCTAACCCGTATCCTAACCGTAACCTAACCCTAAGCCTAATCTGTACATTACCCCTAACAGTAACCCTAACATTAACCCTAACCCTAAGCCTAACACTTACCCTAACCCGTACTCTAACACTAAACCTAACCCTAACTCTAAACCTAATCCATACTATAACCCTAACCCTAACCCTTACCCTAACCGTAACCCTAACCCGTACTCTAAACCTATCCCGTAGCCTAACCCTAACTCTAACCCTAAGCCCTAACCCTAAACCTAACCCTAACCTTACCCTAACCCGTACCCAAACAGTCAACATAACCCGTACCCTAACACTAACCCAAACCTGTACTCTAAACCTAACCCTATCCCTAAACCTAACCCTAAACCGTACCCTAACTAAACCAAACCCGTACCCTAAACCTAACCGTAAACCTGACACTAACCCTAAACCGCACTCTAAACTTAACCCTAACCCTAACCCTAAACATAACCCTTAACCGTAACCTAACCCTAACCCACACCCTAACCCTAACCCTAACTTTAACCATAACCGTAATCCGTACCCTAACCCTAACCCTAACCGTAACTTACCCTAACCTAACTCTAAGCCTAACCCGTACATTAACCCTAACCCTAACCCTAACACAAACCCTACCCCATACTCTAACCCTAAACCTAACCCTAAGCCTAACCCGTACCCTAACCCTAACCCTAACCCTTTCACTAACCGTAACCCTAACCGTAACCCTAACCCTCACCGTACTCTAACCCTAACCCTAACCCTCACCCTAACCCTAAACCGTACTCTAAACCAAACCCGTAACATAACTCAAACCCTAACCCGTACCCTAACCCTAACCCTAACTCGTACCCTAACCCTAACCCTGACCCTAAACCTAACACTAACCCTTACACTAAACCTAACCCTAACCCGCACCCTAAACCTAACCCTAACCGGTACCCTAACCCTAACCCGTAACCTAAACCTAACCCTAACCCTAAACTTAACCCGTACGCTAACCCTATCCCATACCCTAAACCTAATCCTAACCCTTATCCTAACCCTAAACCTAACCCTAAGCCTAACCCGTACATTAAACCTAACCCTAACCCTAACAATAACCCTACCCCGTACTCTAATATTAACCCTAACCCTAACTCGTACCCTAACCCTAACCCTAACCCTGACCCTAACACTAACCCTAACCCGTACCCTAAACCTAACCCTAACTCATACCCTAACCCTAAAACTAACCCGTACCCTAAACCCATCCCTAACCCTAACCCGTAGCATGACCCTATGCTGAACCATAACCCTGACCCTAAACCTAACCCTAACCCATACGCTAACCCTAACCCACACATAAACCTAAGCCTAACCCGTACCCTAACACTAGCCCGTAACCTATACCTAACCCTAACCCTAAACATAACGCGTACACTAACCCTATCCCGTACCCTAAACCTAACCCTAACCCATACCCTAACCCAAACCCTAACCCTAACCCTATCCGTACACTCACCCTAACCCTAACACTAACACTAAACCTAACCCGTACTATAAACCTAACCCTAACCCTAAACCTAACCCTAACCCGTACACTAACCCTAAAACTAACACGTACCATAACACTTACCCTAACCCTAACCCTGATCCTAAACCTAAACATAACCCTTACACTAACCCTAACCCTAACCCTAACCCTAACCCTAACCCGCACCCTAAACCTAACCCTAACCCGTAACCTAACCCTAACCCTAACCCGTAAACTAAAACTAATCCTTACCCTAAACTTAACCCATGCGCTAAACCTATCCCGTACCATAAACCTAACCCTAACTCTTATCCTAACCCTAAACCTAACCATAACCCTAACCCGTACCCTAAACCTAACCCTGACCCTTGACCTAACCCGTATCCAACACTGTCTCGTACCCTAAACCTAACCCTAACCCATACCCAAACCCTAACAGTAACCCTAACCCATACCCTAGCGCTAACCCTAACCCTAACCCTAAGCCTAACCCGCACCCTAAACCTAAATGTAACCCTAACCCTAACAATAATCCTTACCCATACCCTAACGCTAACCCATACCCTAACACTAACCCTAACTTTAACCGTAACCCTAACCCGTACCCTAACCCTAAAACTAACCTGTACCCTAACCCCAACTCTAACCCTAACCCGTAATATGACCTTATCCCTAACACTAACCCTGACCCTAAACCTAACCCTAACCTGTACCCTAACCCTAACCCGCACCTAAACCTAACCCTAACCCGTACCCTAACCTTAACCTGTAACCTAAACCTAACCCTAACCCGTACCCTAACCCAAACCCTAAACCTATCCGTACACTAACCCTAACCCTAACCCTAACACTAACCCTAACCTGTACTCTAAACCTCACCCTAACCCTAAACCTAACCCTAACCCGTACAATAAACCTAAAACTAACCCGTACCCTAACCCTAACCCTAACTCGTACCCTAACCCTAACCCCAACCTGTACCTTAAACCTAACTCGTACCCTAACCCTATCCCTGACCCTAACCTGCACCCTAAACCTAAAACTAACCCTAACCCTAACCATAACACTTACCTGTACCCTACCCCAACCCTAACCTAACCCGTACCATAACCCTATCCCTAACGCAAACCCTGACCCTAAACCTAACCCGAACCTGTACCCTAACCCTAACCCTAACCCTAACACTAAACCTCACCTAAACCTAACCCTATCCCGTACCTTAAACCTAAACCTAACCCGTACCCTAACCCTAGCCCGAACCCGATCCGTACACTAACCCTAACCCTAACCCTAACCCTAACACTAACCCTAACCCTAACACTAACCCTAACCCATACTCTAACACTAAACTTAACCCTAAACCTAACCCTAACCCGTACTCTAACCCTAACCTGTACACTAACACTAACCCTAAAACTCACACTAACCCTAACCCGTACTCTAAACCTAAACCTAACCCTAACTCTAACCGTAACCCCTAAACCTAACCCTAAACCTTACCCTAACCTGTAACCAAATGGTAAACCTAACCCGTACCCTAACACTAACCCAAACCCGTTCTCTAAACCTAACCCTAACCCTAACCCTAAACCACAATCTAAACATAACACTAACCCTAAACATAACCCTTAACCGTACCCTAACCCTAACCCACACCCTAACATAACCCTAACTTTAAATGTAACCCTAACACATAACCTAACCCTAAAACTAACCCGTACCCTAACCCCAACTCTAACCCTAACCCATACCCTAAAACGAACCCTAACACTAACCCTGACTCTAAACCTAACCCTAACCCGTACACTAACCCTAACCCTAACCCATAACCTAAACCTAACCCTAACCCTAAACTTAACCCATACGCTAAACCTATTCTGTAACCTAAACCTAACCCTAACCCGTGTCCTAACCCTAAACCTAACCCTAAGCCTAACCCGTACTTTAACCCTCACCCTAACCCTAACACTACCCCTACCCGTACTCTAACCCTAACCTAACCCTAACCCTAAACCTAACCCATACCCTAACCCTAACCCTAACCCTTTCCCTAACCCTAACACTAACACTAACCTTACTCCGTACTCTAACCCTAACCCTAACCCTAACCCTACTCGTACTCTAAACCTAACACTAAAACTCACCCTAACCCTAACCCGTACTGTAACCCTAACCCGTAACATAACCCTAACCCTAACCGGTACCCTAACCCTAACTCGTACCCTAACCCTAACCCTGACTCTAACCCTAACCCGTACCCTAAACCTAACCCGTACCCTAACCCTTACCCTAACACTAACACGTACCCTAAACCTAACCCTAATCCTAACTCATACCCTAACCCTAACCCTAACCCTGACCCTAAACCTAACCCTAACCCGTACCTTAAACCTTACCTGCACCCTAAACCTAACCCGTACTCTAAACCTAACCCTAACCCTAACTCGTACCCTAACCCTAATCCTGACACTAACCCGCACCCTAAACCTGAAACTAACCCTTACCCTAACCATAATACTTACCCATACCCTAACACTAACCCACACCCTAACCCTAACCCTAACTTTAACCGTAACCCTAACACGTACCCTAACCCTAAAATAACATGTACCCTAACCCCAAACCTAACCCTAACCCATACCCTAACAATAACCCTAACCCTAACCCTGACCCTAAAAATAACCCTAACCAGTACACTAACCCTAACCCTAACCCTAACCGGTACCCTAAACCTAACCCTAACCCGTACCCTAAACCTAACTCTAACCTAACCCTAACTCTAACATGTACCCAAAACCTAATCCTTTCCCTAAACCTAACACTAACCCTAACACGTACTCTAACCCTAACCCTAACCCTAACCCTAAACCGCACCCTAAACTTAATCCTAACCCTAACCATAACCATAACCCTTAACCGTACCCTAACCCTAAACCACACCCTAACCCTATCCCTATCTTTAACCGTAACCCTAACTCATACCCTAACCCTAAAACTAAACTGTACCCTAACCCCAACCCTAACCCTAACCCATACCCTAACACTAACTCTAAACCTAACCCTGACCCTAACCCTAACCCTAACCCGTACACTAACCCTAACCCAAACCCTAACGCTTAACCATAACCCTAACCTGTACCCTAACCCTAAAAATAACCGTACCCTAACCCCAACCCTAACCATAACCCCTACTCTAACACTAACCCTAACCCTAACTCTGACACTAAACCTAACCCTAACCCTTACACTAACCCTAACCCTAAACCTAACCCGGAACCTAAACCTAACCCTAACCTGAACCCTAACCCTAACCCTTACACTAACCCTAACCCTAAACCTAACCCGGAACCTAAACCTAACCCTAATCCGAACCCTAACCCTAACCCGTAACCTAAACCTAACCCTAACCCTAAAGTTAACCCGTACGCTAACCATATCCCGGAACATGAACATAACCCTAAACCGTAATCTAACCCTAAATCTAACCCTCAGCCGAACCCACATTAATCCTAACCCTAACCCTAACCCTAACCTGTACCCTAAACCTAACCCATACCATAACCCTAAACCTAAACCTAACCCTAACCCTAACCCGTACTCTAAACCTAACCCTAACCGTTGAACCAACCCGTACCCAACCCTATAATGTACCCTAACCCTAACCCTAACCCGTACAAAAACCCTAACAGTAAACCTAACCCATACCCTAGGGCTAAACCAAACCCTAACTCTAAGCCTTACACGCACCCTAAACCTAAACCTAACCCTAACCCTAACAATAACCCTAACTCGTACCCTAACCAAAACCCATACTCTAAAACTAACCCTAACCTTAACCGTAACCCTAACCCGTACCCTAACCGTAAAAATAACCCGTACCCTAACCCCAGCCCTACCCTAACCCATAACATAACCCTATCCCTAACCCTAACCCTGACCCTAATCCTAACCATAACCCGTACCCTAACCCTAACCCGCACCTAAACCTAACCCTAACCCGAACCCTAACCCTAACCCATAACCTAAACCTAACCTTAACCCTAAAGTTAACGCGTACACTAACCCTATCCCGTACACTAACCTAACCCTAACTAATAACCTAACCCTAACCCTAACACTAACCCTATCCATACACTAACAATAACCCTATCCCTAACCCTAACCCTAACCGGTACTCTAACCCTAAACCTAACCCTAAACCTAACCCTAACCCGTACTCTAACCCTAACCTGTAACCTAACAATAACCCTTACCCTAACCCTAAACCTAACCCGTACCCTAACCCTAAACAGAATCCTAACCCATACCCAAACCCTAACCCTAACACGTACCCTAACCCTAACCCTAACCCTAACCCTAACCCTAACCCACACACTAAACCTAACCCTAACCCTAGACCTAACATGTACACTAAAACTATCCCGTACCGAAATCTTAACCCTAACCCGTACCGTCTCCCTAACACTAACCCTAAACCTAACCCTAACATTATCCCTAACCCTAACCCGTACACTAACCCTAACACGAAACCTAACCCTATTCCGTACCCTAACCCTACCCGTAGCCTAACCCTAACTCTAAACCTAACCCCTAACCCTAACCCTAACACTTACCCTAACCCGTACCCAAACGGTAAACCTAACCCGTACCCTAACACTAACCCAAACCCGTACTCTAACCCTAACCCTAACCCTAACCATAACCTGCACCTTAAACTTAACACTAATCCTAACCCAAACCATAACCCTTAACCGTAACCTAACTCTAACCCATACACTAACCCTAACCCTAACCTTAACCATAAACCTAACCTGTACCCTAACCCTAAAAGTAACGCATACACTAACCACAACCCTAACCCTAACACGTACTCTAACACTAACCCTAACCCTAACCCTGACCCTAAACCTAACCTTAACCCGTACCCTAACCCTAACCCGTAACCTAAACCTAACCCTAACCCTAAAGTTAACCCGTATGCTAACCCTATCCTGAACCCTGAACCTAACCCTAAACCGTATCCTAACCCTAAATCTAACCCTAAGCCTAACCCGTACATTAACCCTATCCTAACCCTAACACTAACCCTACACGGTACTTTAACCCTAACCCTAACCCTAACCCTAAACCTAACCCTAACCCGTACCCTAACCCTAACCCGTAACCTAAACCTAACCCTAACCCTAATCTTAACCCGTACGCTAACCCTATCCCGTACCCTGAACCTAACTCTACCCCGTATCCTAACCCCAAACCTAACCCTAAGCCTAACCCGTACATTAACCCTAACCCTAACCCTAACACTAACCTACCACGTACTTTAACCCTAAACCTAACCCTAACCCTAAACCTAAACCTAACCCTAAACCATACCCTATCCCTAACACGTACCCTAACACTAACCCTAACCCTAACCTGCACACTAAACCTAACACTAACCCTAGACCTAACACGTACACTACCTCTATCCCGTACCGTAACCTTAACCCTAACCCGTACCGTAACCCTAACATTAACCCTTACCCTAACCCTAAACCTAACCCTAACCCTAACCATAACCCGTACACTAATCGTAACCCGTACACTAATCCTAACCCTAACCCTAACCCTATCCATACACTAACCCTAACCCTAACCCTAACACTAACCCTAACCCGTACTCTAACCCTAACCCGTACCCTAAAACTAACCCTAACCCTAACACTATCCGTACACTAATCCTAACCCCAACCCTAACCCGTACCATAACCCTATCACTAACCCTAACCCTGACCCTAAACCTAACCCTAATCCGTACCCTAACCTTAACCCTAACCCTAAATCTAACCCTAACCCGAACCATAATCCTAACCCGTAACCTAAACCTAAACCTAGCCCTAAACTTAACCCGTACGCTAACCCTATCTGCTACCCTGAACATAACCCTAACCCGTATCCTAACCCTAAACCTAACCCTAAGCCTAAACCATACATTAATCCTAACCCTAACCCTAACACTAACCCTACCACGTACTTTAACCCTAACCATAACCCTAACCCTAAACCTAACCCTAACCCACACGCTATCCCTAAAAGGTACCTAAACCTAACCCTCACCCGCACACTAAACCTAACACTAACCCTAGAACTAACACGTACACTAACCCTATCCCGTACCGTAAACTTAACCCGAACTCGTACCGTAACCCTAACACTACCCTAACCCCAACCCTAACCCTAACCCTAACCCTAACCCGTACACTAACCCTAACCCTAACCCTAACAATAACCCCAACCCGTACTCTAACCCTAACCCGTACCCTAACACTAACCCTTACCCTAATCCTAAACCTAACCCGTACCCACAACCTAACCCGTAACCTAAACCTAACCCTAACCCTAAAATTTACCCATACGCTAACCCTATCACGTACCCTAAACCTAACCCTAACCTGTACCCTAAACCTAACCCTAACCCTAACCCTATCCGTACACTAACCCTAACCTTAACCCTAAACCTAACACTAAACTTAAACCGTACTCTAACCCTAACCCTAAACCTAACCCTAACCCGAACCCTAACCCTAACCCGTACCCTAACACTAACCCTAACCCTAACACTAACCCTAACCCGTTCTCTAACCCTAAAAATAACACTAACTCTAAACCTAACCCATACTATAACCCTAACCCTAACCCTAACCCTAACCCGTACTCTAACCCTATCCCGTAGCCTAACCCTAACTCTAACCCTAACCCCTATCCCTAACCCTAATACTAACCCTTAACCTAACCCGTACCCAAACGATAAACCTAACCCGTACCCTAACACTAACCCAAACCCGTACTCTAAACCTAACCCTAACCCTAACCCTAACCCTAAACCGCACCCTAAACTTAACCCTAACCCTAACCCTAACCCTAACCATAACCCTTAACCGTACCCTAGCCCTAAACCACACCCTAACCCTATCCCTAACTTAAACTGTAACCCTAACCCATACACTAACCCTAAAACTAACCCGTACCCTAACACCAACCCTAACCCTAACCCATACCCTAACACTAACCCTAACCCTAACCCTGACACTAAACCTAAACCTAACCCTAACCCGTACACTAACCCTAACCCTAACCCTAACAGCACCCTAACCTAACCCTAACCCGTACTCTAACCCTAACTCGTAAACTAAACCTAACCAATACGCTAACCCTATTCCGTACACTAAACCTAACCCTAAACTGTAACCTAACCCTAAACCTAAACCTAAGCCTGACTCGTACATTAACCCTAACCATAACACTAACACTAACACTACCCCATACTCTAACCCTAACCCTAACACTAATCCTAACCCTAACACGTACTCTAACCGTAACCCTAAACCTTTCCCTAACCCTAACACTAACCCTAACCCTAACCGTACTCTAACCCTAACCCTAACCCTAACCCTAACCCTAACCCTAACCGTACTCTAACCCTAACCCTAACCCTCAACATAACCCTAACCCGTACTGTAACCCTAACCAGTAACATAATCCTAACCATATCCAGTACCCTATTCCTAACCCTAACTCGTACTCAAACCCTAAACCTGACCCTAACCCTAACCCGTAACCTTAACCGAACCCGTATCCTAACCCTAATCCTAAACTGTACCCTAACAAAACCCTAACCCTAACTCGTACCCTAACCCTAACCCTGACCCTAAACCTAACCCTAACTTTTACACTAACCCTAACCCTAACCCTACCCGCACCCTAAACCTAACAATAAACCGTATACTAACCCTAAACCTAACCCTAAGCCTAAACTGTACATTAACCCAAACCCTAACCTTAACACTAACCCTACCCCGTACCCTGACCCTAAACCTAACCCTAACCCTAACCCGTACCCTAAACTAACCCTAACCCTAACCCTACACTAACCCTACCCCGTACTCTAACCCTAACCCTAACCAAAACCGTACTCTAACCCTAACCCTAAGCCTCACCCTAACCCTAACACATACTATAACCCTAACCCGTACCGTAACTCTAACCCTAACCCGTACCCTAACCCTAACCCTAAATCATACCCTAACACTAACCCTAACCCTGACCATAACCCTAACCCTAACCCGTACCCTAAACCTAACCCATACTTTAACCCTAACCCTAAACCTAACCCTAACCCTTGACCTAACCCGTACCCAACACTATCCCGTACCCTAACCCTAACCCTAAACCGTACCCAAACCCTAACAGTAACCCTAACCCATACCCAAATGGTAAACATAACCCGTACCCTAACACTAACCCAAAGCCGTACTCTAACTCTAACCCTAACCCTAACCCTAACCCGCACTTTAAACTTAACCCTAACCCTAACCAACCATAACCCTTAACCTTAACCTAACCCTAAAACATACCCTAACCCTAACCCTACCTTAACCATAACCCTAACCTGTACCCTAACCCTAAAACTAACCCGTACCCTAACCCCAACTCTAACCCTAACCCGTACTCTAACACTAACCTAACCCTAACCCTGACCCTAAACCTAACCTTAACCCTTACTCTAACCCTAACCCTAACCCTAAACCGGAACTTAAACCTAACCCTAACCCGTAACCTAACCCTAACCCTTAACCTAAACCTAACCTTAACAAAAAAAATTAATCTGTACGCTAACCCTATCTCGTACCCTGAACCTAACCCTAACCCGTATCCTAACCCTAAACCTAACACAAAGCCTAACCCTTACATTAACCCTAACCCTAACTCTAACATTAACCCTACCCCGTACTTTAACCCTAACCCTAACCCTAACCCTAACCCTAACCCTAAACCTAACCCTAACCCGTACCCTATCCCTAACCCGTACCCTAACACTAACCCTAACCCTAACCCTAACACTAAACCTACCCCGTACTCTAACCCTCACTCTAACCCTAACCCTAACACTTACACTAAACCTAACACTAACCCTAACCCGTACTCTAACCGTAACCCTAATGCTAACCGTACTCTAACCCTAACCCTAACCCTCACCCTAACCCTAACCCATACTGTATCCCTAACACGTACCATAATCCTAACCCTAACCCGTACCCTAACCCTAACCCTAAATCGTACCCTAACCCTAATCGGACCAAAACCCTAACCCTAACCCGTACCCTTAACTAACCCGTATTTTAACCCTAACCCTAACCCTAACCCTAACCCTAACCCTAACCCGTACCCTAAACCTAACCCTAACCCTAACTCGTACCCTATTTCTAACCCTAACCCTGAACCTAACCCTAACCCTAACCCGTACCCTAAGCCTAACCCATAACCTAACCCTAACCCTAAACCTAACCCTAACCCTAACACTAACCCGGACCCCAAACCTAACCCTAACCCTGACCCTAACACTAAACCTATTCCGTACCCTAACCATAAACCGTACCCTAACCCTAACCCTAAAACTAACCCATACCCTAACCCTAAACTTAACCCTAGCCCGTACCCAAGCCTTAAACCTAACCGTAACCCTAACCCTATCCCGCACACTGAACCCAACCCTAACCCTAGACCTAACGCGTACACTAACCCTATCCCGTACCCTATCCTTAAACCTAACCCGTACCGTGACCCTAACACTTACCCTAACCCTAACCATAACCCTAACCCTAAACCGTACACTAACCCTAACCCGAACCTTAACCCTAACCCAAACCCACACCCTAAATTTAACTCTAACCCTATCCTAAACCAAAACCTTAACCGTAACCTAAATCTAACTCATAACCTAACCCTAACCCTAACCTTAAGCATAACCCTAATCCATACCCTAAACCTAAAACTAACCCGTACCCTAACCCCAACCATAACCCTAACCCTGACCCTAAACCTAACCCTAACCCTTACACTAACCCTAACCCTAACCCAACCCGCAACCTAAACCTAACCCTAACCCGTAACCTAACCCTATCCTAACCCTAAGCTTAACCCGCACATTAACCCTAACCCTAAGCTTAACACTAACCCTACTTCGTACTCTAAACCTAACCCTAACCCTAACCCTAACCCATACCCTAAACCTAACCCTAAACCTGAATCGTACCCTAACCCTAAACCTAAACCTAACCCTAACCCTAACGTTAACCCATACCCTAAACCTAACCCATACCCCAACCCTAACCCTAAACCTAACCCTAACCCTAACCCATACCCTAAACCTAACCCTAACCCTTGACCTAACCCATACCCAACCCTATCCCGAATCCTAACCCTAACCCTAACGCGTACTCAAACCCTAACAGTAACACTACCATACCCTAGCGCTAACCCTTACCCTAACCCTAAACCTAAACCGTACCCTAAACCTAAACGTAACCCTATCCTGTACCCAAACCCTAACCCTAACCCATATTCTAACCCTAACCCTAACCTTAACCGTAACCCTAACCCATACCCTAACCCTAAACCTAACCCCTACCCTAACCCCCACCGTAAACCTAACCCGTACACTAACACTAACCCTAACCCTAACACTAACACTAACCCTACCCCGTACTCTAACATTAACCCTAACCCTAACCCTAACCTTACCCTAACCCTAACCCTGACGATAACCCTAACTGTAACCCGTACCCTAAACCTAACCCATACTTTAACCTAACCGTAACCCTAACCCTAACCCGTACCCTAAACCTAACCCATACTTTAACCCTAACCCTAACCCTAACCCTAACCCTAACCCGTACCCTAAACCTAACCCTAACCCTTGACCTAACCCGTACCCAACCCTTTCCCGTACCCTAACCCTAACCCTTACACTGAACCTAACCCTAAACCGTATCCTAATCCTAAATCTAACCCTAAGCCTAACCCGTACATTTACCCTAACCCTAAACCTAACACTAACCCTACCCCGTACTTTAACCCTAACCCTAACCCTAAACCAAAACCTAACCCTAACACGTACCCTATCCCTAACATGTACCCTAACCCTAACCCTAACTCTAACCCTAACCCGTACCCTAACCCTACCCGCAGCCTAACCATAACTCTAACCCTAACCCCTAACCCAAACCCTAAACCTTACCCTAACCCGTACCGAAATGGTAAACCTAATCCGTACCCTAACACTAACCCAAACCTGTACTCTAACCCTAAACCTAACCCTAACCCGCACCTTAAACTTAACCCTAACCCTAAACCAAACCATAACCCTTAACCGTAACTTAACCCTAACACATACACTAACCCTAACCCTAACCTTAACCATAACCCTAACCTGTACCCTAACCCTAAAACTATCCCGTGTCCTAACCCCAAACCTAACCCTAACCCGTACTCTAACACTAACCCTAACCCTAACCCTGACCCTAAACCTTACCCTAAACCTTACACTAACCCTAACCCTAACCCTAACCCGGACCCTAACCTAACCCTAACCCGTACCTTAACCCTAACCCGTAACCTAAACCTAAACCTAACCCTAAAGTTAACCCGTATGCTAACCCTATCCCGTACACTGAAACTAACCCTAAACCGTATCCTAATCCTAAGTCTAACCCTAAGCCTACCCGTACATTAAACCTAACCCTAACCCTAACACTAACCCTACCCCATACTTTAACCTTAACCCTAAACCTAACCCTAAACCTAACCCGTACCCTAACCCGTACCCTAAACCTAACCCTAACCCTTGACCTAACCCGTACCCAACCCTATCCCGTACCCTAACCCTTACCCGTACCCAAACCCTAACAGTAACCCTAACCCATACCCTAGCACTAACCCTTACCCTGACCCTAAACCTAAACCGTACCCTAACCCTAAACGTAACCCGACCCGTACCCAAACCCTAACCCTAACACGTACGCTAACCCTAACCCTAACTACTAACCCTAACCCATAACCTAACCCTAACCCTAACCTTAAACATAACCCTAACCCATACCCTAACCCTAAACGTAACCCATACCCTAACCCCAACCCTAACCCTAACCCGTACCCTAACACTAACCCTAACCCTAACCCTGACCCTAAACCTAACCCTAACCCTTACACTAACCCTAACCCTAACCCAACCCGCAACCTAAACCTAACCCTAACCCTAACCCATAACCTAAATCGAAACAAACCCTAAACCCAACCCATTCGCTAAACCTATCCCGTACCCTAAACCTAACCCTAAACCGTATCCTAACCCTAACCAAACCCTAAGCTTAACCCATACATTAACCCTAACCCTAAAACTAACCCTACCCCGTACTCTAACCCTAAACCTAAACCTAACCCTAACCCTAACACTAACCCGTACCCTAAAACTAACCCTAACCCTAACTCGTACCCTAACCCTAACCCTAAACCTGACCCTATCCCTAACCTTACCCGTACCCTAAACCTAACCCATTCCCTAACCCAAACCCTAAACCTAACCCTTGACCAAACCCGTACCCAACCCTATCCCGTACCCTAACCCTAACCCTTACCCAAACCCTAACAGTAACCCTAACCCATACCCTACCGCTAACCCTAACCCTAACCCTATACTAACCCGCACCCTAAACCTAAACTAACCCTAACCCTAACCATAATCCTTACCCGTACCCTAACCCATACCCTAACACTAACCCTAACTTTAACTGTAACCCTAACCCATACCCTAACCCTAAATCTAACCCAAACCCTAACCCCAACCCTAACCCTAACCCGTACCATAACCCTATCCCTAATCCTAACCCTGACCCTATACCTAACCCTAACCCATACCCTAACCCTAACCCGCACCTAAACCTAACCCTAACCCGTACCCTAACCCTAACCCATAACCTAAACCTAACCCTAACCCTAAACTTAACCCGTACACTAACCCTATCCCGTACCTTAAACGTAACCCTAACACGTACCCTAACCCTAACCCTAACCCTATCCATACACTAAACCTAACCCTAACCCTAACACTAACCCTAACCCGTACTCTTACCCTAACCCTAACCCTAAACCTAATCCTTACCCGTACTATAACCCGATCCCGTACCCTAACACTAACGCTTACCAACACTAACCCTAAACCTAAACCTAACACGTACTCTAAACCTATCCCGTACCCTAACACTAACCCTTACCCTAAGCCTAAACCTAACCCATACCCTAACCCTAAATGTAACCCTAACCCGTACCCAAACCCTAACCCTAACACGTACCCTAACCCTAACCCTAACCCTCACCCTAACCCTAACCAGTAGTGTAACCCTAAACCGTACCATAACCCTAACCCTAAAATGTACCCTAAACCTAACCCTAATTGGTACCCTAACCCTAACCATAACCCTTACACTAACCCTAACCCTAACCCTAACACTAACCCTATCCCTAACCCGTACACTAACCATAACCCGAATCCTAACCCGTACAATAACCCATACCCTAACCCTACACATAGCCTAACCCTAACTCTAAACCTAACACCTAACCCTAACACTAACCCTAAACCTTACACTAACCCGTACCCAAAAGGTAAACCTAACCTGTACCTTAACAGTAACTCAAACCCGTACTCTAACACTAATCCTAACCCTAACCCGCACCCTCATCTTAACCTGAACCCTAACTGAAACCATAACCCTTAACCATAACTTAACCCTAAACCATAACCTAACCATAACCCTAACTTTAAACATACCCTAACCTGTACCCTAACCCTAAAACTAACCCGTACCCTATCGCCAACCCTAACACAAACGAGTACCCTAACACTAACCCTAACCCGAACCCTGACCCTAAACCTAATCCTAACCCTTACACTAACCCTAACCCTAACCCTAACCAGCACCCTAAAACTTACCCTAACCTGTACCCTAACCCTAACCCATAACCTAAACCTAAACCTAACCCTAAACTTAACCCGTATGCTAACCTATCCCGTACCCTGAACCTAACCCTAACCGAACACTAACCCTAACCCTAAACCTAACCTAACACTAACCCTAACCCGTACTCTAACCCTAACCCTAACCCTAACCCTAACCATACTCTACTCCTAAACCTCACCCTAACCCCAACCCGTACTGTAACCCTAACGCTTACCATAACCCTAACCCTAACCAGTATCCTAATCCTAAACCTAACTTGTACCCTAACCCTACCCTAAACCTGACACTAACCCTAAACGTAACACGTACCCTAAAACTAACCCGTACCCTAAACCTAATCCTAACACTAACCCGTACCCTAAACCTAACCCTAACCCTAACTCGTAACCTAACCCTAACCCTAACCTTGACCCTAACCTTAACCCTAACCCGTACTCTAAGCCTAACCCATACCCTAACACTAACCCTAAACCTAACCCTAACCCTAACCCGTACCCGAAACCTAACCCTAACCCTTGACCTAACCCTTACCCAACCCTATCCCGTAACCTATCCCTAACCCTAACCCGTATCCAAACCCTAACATTAACCCTAACCCATAACCTAGCACAAAACCTAACACTAACCCTAACCCGCACCCTAAACCTAAAGCTAACGCTAACCCTAACCATAACACTTACCCGTACCCTAAACCTAACCCATACCGTAACCCTAACCATAACCTTAACCGTAACCCTGACCCATACCCTAACCCTAAAACTAACCTGTACCCTAACCCCAAACCTAACCCTAACGAGTAAGATAAGCCTATCCCTAAACCTAACCCTGACCCTAAACCTAACCCTAAACCAAACCCTAACCCTAAACCTAACCTTAACCCGGACTCTAAACCTAACGCTAACCCGAACTCTAACCCTAACCCGTAACCTAACCCTAAACCGTACCCTAACCCTAACCCTAAACCTAACCCGTACCCTAACCCTAAACATAACGCTAAACCGTAACCAAACCTTAACTCTAACATGTACCCTAACACTAACCCTAACGCGTACACTAAACCTAACCCTAACCCTAGACCTAACACGTACACTAACCCTATCTCATACCCCAAACTTAACCCTAACCCGTATCGTAACCCTAACACTAATCGTAACCCTAACCCTAACCAGTACCCTAACCCTACCCGTAGCCTAACCCTAACTCTAACCCTAACCCTTAACCCTAACCCTAACCCTTAGCCTAACCCATACCCAAATGGTAAACCTTACCCGTACCCTAACGCTAACCCAAACCCATACTCTAACCCTAAACCTAACCCTAACCCGCACCTTAAACTTAAACCTAACCGTAACCCAAACCATAACCATTAACCGTAACCTAAACCTAACCCATACCCTAACCCTAACCCTAACCTTAACCATAACCCTCACCTGTACCCTAACCCTAAAACTAACCCGTACCCTAACTCCAACCCTAACCCTAACCCATACTCTAACACTAACCCTAACCCTAACCCTTACCCTAAACCTATCCCTAACCCTTACTCTAACCCTAACCCTAATCCGGACCCTAAACCTAACCATAACCCGTACCCTAACCCTAACCCGTAACCTAAACCTAACCCTAACCCTAAAGTTACCCGTATGCTAACCCTATCCCGTACCCTGAACCTAACCCTAAACCGTATCCTAATCCTAAATCTAACCCTAAGCCTAACCCGTACATTAACCCTAACCCTAACCCTAACACTAAACCTAGCCCGTACTTTAACCCTAACCCTAAACCTAACCCTAACCCGTACCCTAAACCTAACCCATAACCTAAACCTAACCCTAACCCTAAACTTAACCTGCATGCTAACCCTATCATGTACCCTGAACCTAACCCTAAACTGTATCCTAACCCTAAATTAAACCTAAGCCTAACCATTACATTAACCCTAACCCTAACCCTAACACTAACCTACCCCGTACTTTAACCCTAACCCTAACCCTAACCCTAACCCTAACCCTAACCCTAACCCTAAACCTAACCTTAACCCGTACCCTATCCCTAACCCGTACCCTAACACTAACCGTAACCCTAACCCTAACACTAACCCTACCCCGTACTCTAACTCTTACCCTAACCCTAACCCTTACCCTAACCCTAACACTAACCCTAACCCGTACTCTAATCCTAACCCTAACCCTAAAGCTAACCCTAACCCGAACTCTAACCCTATCCCGTACCCTAACACTAACCCCTACCAACCCTAACCCTAAACCTAACCCTAACCCGTACTCTAAACCTATCCCGTACCCTACCACTAACCCTTACCCTAACCCTAAACCTAACCCGTACCCTAACCCTAAACGTAACCCTAACACGTACCCAAACCCTAACACTAACACGTACCCTAACCCTAACCCTAACCCTAACTCCCACAGTAACCCTAACCCGTACTGTAACCCTAACCCGTACCATAACCCTAACCCTAAACCGTACCCTAAACCTAACCCTAATTCGTATCCTAACCCTAAACCTAACCCTGACCTAACCCTAACCTTAACCCGTACCCTAAACCTAACCCTAACCCGTACCCTAACCCTAACCCTAACCCTAAACCTGACCCTAACCCTAACCCGTACCCTAAGCCTAACCCATACCCTAACCCTAACCCTATCCCTAACCCTAACACTAACCCTACCCCGTACTCTAAGCCTAACCCTAACCCTAACCCGTACCCGTACCCTAACCCTAACCCTAACCCTAACACAACCCTAACCCGTACTCTAGCCCTAACCCTAACACTAACTTTAACCGTACTCTAACCCTAACCCTACCCCTAACCCTAACCCATAATGTAACCCTAACCCGTACCATAACGTTAACCCTAACCCATACCCTCACCCTAACCCTAATTCGTACCCTAACCCTCACCCTAACCCAGAGCCTAAACCTAACACTAACCCGTACCATTAACGTAACCCGTACCCTCACCCTAAACCTAAGCCTAACCCGTACCCTAAACCTAACCCTAACCCGTACCCTAACACTAACCCTAATCCTAACCCAGACCGTAACCATAACCCTAAACCTAACTCTACCCCAACCCGTACCCTAAACCTAACCCTAACCCGTACCCTAACCCTAACCCTAAGCCTAACCCATACCCTAACACTAAACCTAAACCTAACTCTACCCCAACCCGTACCCTAAACCTAACCCTAACCCTTGACCTAACCCGTACCCAACCCTATCCCATACCCTAATGCTAACCCTAACCCGTTCCCTAACCCTAAAACTAACCCATACCCTAACCCCAACCCTAACCCTAACCTGTACCATAACCCTATCCCTAACCCTAACCCTGACCCTAAACCTAACCATAACCCGTACCCTAACCCTAACCCGCACCTAAACCTAACCCGTACCCATACCCTAACCCTAACCCATAACCTAAACTTAACCCTAACCCTACACTTAACCCGTACCCTAAACTTATCCCGTACCCTAAACCTAACCTTAACTTGTACCCTAACCCTAACCCTAACCTAACCCTATCCATACACTAAACCTAACCCTAACCCTAACACTAACCCTAACCCGTATTCTAACCCTAACCCTAAACCTTAACCTAACCCTAACCCGTACACAAACCCTAACCCTAACACCTACCCTAACCCTAACACTAACCCTAACCCTCACCCTAACCCGTACTGTAACCCTAACCCGTACCATAACCCTAACCCTAAACCATACCCTAAACCTAACCCTCATTCGTACCCTAACACTAACCATAACCCTGACCCTAACCCTGACACTAACCCGTACCCTAAACCTAACCCGTACACTAAACCTAAACCTAACCCTAAACCGTAACCTAACCCTAACCCGTAACCTAAACCTAACCCTAACCCTAAAGTTAACCCGTATGCTAAGCCTATCCCATACCCTCAACCTAACCCTAAACCGTATCCTAATCCTAAATCTAACCCTAAGCCTAACCCAACATTAACCCTAACCCGTACCCTAACCCTAACAATAACTCGTACCCTAACCCTAACCCTAACCCGGACCATAACTCTAACCCTAACCCGTACCCTAAACCTAAACCGTATTTTAACCCTAACCCTAACCCTAACACTAACCCGTAAACTAAACCTAATCCTAACCCTAACTCATACCCTAACCCTAACCCTAACCCTAACCCTAACCCTAACCCTAACGGGTACCCTAAACCTAACTCATAATCTAAACCTAACCATAAACCTAACCCTAACCCTAACCCATACCCTAAACCTAAACCTAACCCTTAACGTAACCCGTACCCAAACCTATCCCGTACCCTAACCCTAACCCTAACCCTAACCTGTACCCAAAACCTAACAGTAACCCTAACCCATACCGTAGCGCTAACCCTAACCCTAAACCTAACCCTAACCCGGAACCCAAACCTAACCCTAACACTGACCCTAACACTAACCCTATCCCGTACCCTAACCCTAAACAGTACCCTAACCCTAACCCTAAACCTAACCCATACCCTAACCCTAAGCTTAACCCTAGCCTGTACCCAAACCCTTACCCTAACACGTATCCTAACCCTAATACAAACCATAACCCGCACAATGAACCTAACCCTAACCCTATACCTAACACGTACACTAACCCTATCCCGTACCCTAACCTTAAGCCTAAACCGTACCGTGACCCTAACACTAACCCTTACCCTAACCCTAACCCTAACCCTAACCCGTACACTAACCCTAACCTGAACCTAAACCCTAACCCTAACCCGTATCCTAACCCTTCCCGTAGCCTAATCCTAACTCTAACCCGACCCCTAACACTAAGCCGAACCCTAACCCAAACCCAAACGGTAAACCTAACCCGTACCCTAACATTAACCCAAACCCGTACTCTAACCCTAACCCTAACCCTAACCCTAACCCTAACCTTACCCTAACCCTATCACTAACCCTAACCCGTACTCTAACCCTAGCCCTAACCCTAACCTTAACCGTACTCTAACCCTAACCCTAAGCCTCACCCTAACCCTATCCTGTACTGTAACCCTAACCCGTACCATAACCCTAACCCTAACCCGTACCCTAACCGTAACCCTATCTCGTACCCTAACCCTAACCCTAACCCATACCCAAACTCTAACAGCACCCTTACCCATACCCTGGCGCTAACCCTTACACTAAACCTAAGCCTAATCCGCACCCTAAACCTAAACCTAACCCTAACCCTAACCATAGCCCTTACTCGTACCCTAACCCTAACCCATACCCTAACCCTAACCCTAACATTAACCGTAACCCTAACCCATACCCTAAACCTAAAACTAACCCGTACCCTAACCCCAACCCTAACCCTAACCCGTACCATAACCCTATCCGTAACCCTAACCCTGACCCTAAACCTAACCCTAACCCGTACCCTAACCCACACCCTAACCCTAATCCTATCCGTACACTAACCCTAACCCTAACACTAACACTAACCCTAACCCGTACTTAACACTAACCCTAACCCTAAACCTAACCCTAACCCGTACTCTAACCTTAACCGTACCCTAACACTAACATTTATCCTACCCCTAAACCTAACCCGAACCCTAACCCACACCCTAACACTAATCCTATCCGTACACTAACCCTAACCCATACCCAAACCCTAACCCTAACACTAACCCTAACCCTAACCCTAACCCGCACACTAAACCTAAACCTAACCCTCGACCTAACACGTACACTAAACCTATCCCGTACCGTAACCTTAACCCTAACCCGTACCGTAACCCTAACACTAACCCTAACCCTAAACCTAACCCTAACGCTAACACTAAATCGTACACTAACCCTAACCCGAACCCTAAACCTAACCCTAACCCGTACCCTAAACCTACCCGTAGCCTAACCCTAACTCTAACCCTAACCCCTAAACCTAACCCTAACCCTAACCCTTACCTTAACCCATACCCAAACGGTTAACCTAACCTGTACCCTAACACTAACCCAAACCAGTAATCTAACCCTAACTCTAACTCTAACCCGCACCCTAAATTTAACCCTGACCCTAACCCAAACCATAACCCTTAACCGTAACCTAAACCTAACCCATACGCTACCCCTAACCCTAAACTTAACCATAACCCTAAACTGTACCCTAACCCTAAAACTAACCCGTAACCTAACCGCAACCCTAACCCTAACCCATACCCTAACACTAACCCTAACCCTAAACCTGACCCTAACCCGTACTCTAACTCTAAACCTAACCCTAACTCTAACCCTAACACGTATTATAACCCTAACCCTAACCCTAACCCTAAACCTTACAGTAACCCTAATCCGTACCCTAACCCTAAACCTAATCCTAAACCTACCCTAACCCTGACCCTAACCCTAATGCTAACCTGTACCCTAATCCTAAACCGTACCCTAACCCTAACCCTATTCCGTACCCTAACCCTAAACGTAACGCTAACCCGTACCCAAACCCTAACCCTAACACGTATCCTAAACCTAACCCTAACCCTAACACGCACCTAAAACTAACCCTAACCCTAGAACTAACAGGTACACTAACCCTATCCCGTAACCCAACCTTTACCCTAATCCGTACCGTAACCATAACACTAACACTAAACCTAACCCTAACCCTAACCCTAACCCGTACACTAACCCTATCCCGAACCCTAAACCTAACCCTAACCCATACCCTAACGCTACCCGTAGCCTAACCATAACTATAACCCTAACCCTTAACCCTAACCCTAAACCTTACCCTAACCCATACCCAAACGGTAAACCTAACCCGTACCCTAACCCTAACCCAAACCTGTACCCTAAACCTAAACCTAACCCTGACCCTAACCCTAACCTGCACCCTAAACTTAACCCTAACCCTAACCCAAACCATAACCCTTAACCGTAATCTTACCCTAACTCATGTCCTAAACCTAACCCTAACCTTAACTGTAACCCTAACTCGTACACTAACGCTAAAACTAACCCGTACCCTAACCCCGGCCCTAACCCTACCCCATGCCCTAACACTAACCCTAACCCTAACACTGACACTAAACCTAACCCTAACCCTTACACTAATCCAAAACCTAAACCTAACCCGCACCCTAAACCTAACCCTAAACCATACACTAACCCTAACACGTAACCTAAACCTAACCCTAATCCTAAACTTAACCCGTAGGCTAACCCTATCCCGTACCTTAAACCTAACCCTAACCCGTATCCTAACCCTAAACCTAACCCTAAGCCTAACCCGTACCTTAAACCTAACCCTAACCCTAACACTAAACCTACCCCGTACTCCTACACTAACAATAATCCTAACCCGTACCCTAACCCTAACCCGTACCCGTACCCGTACCCGTACCCTAAACCTAACACATACCCTAACCCTAATCCTAACCCGCACCTAAACCTAACCCTAACCCGTACCCTAACCCTAACCCGTAACCGAAACCTAACCCTAACCCTAAACTTAACCCATACGCTAACCTTTCCCATACCCTAAAACTAACCCTAACCCATACCCTAAACCTAACCCTAAACCTAACCCTATCCGTACACTAACCCTAACACTAACCCTAACACTAACACTAACCCTAACCCGTACTCTAACACTAACCCTAACCCTCAAGCTAACCCTAACCCGTACTCTAACCCTAACCCGTACCCTAACACTAACCCTAACCCTAACACTAACATACCCATACTCTAACACTATACCTAACCCTAACTCAAACCCTAACCCGTAGTATAACACTAACCCTAAACCTACCCGTACAGTAACCCTAACCCGTACCCTAAACCTAACCCTAACCCTAAACCTATCCCTAACCCTGACCCTAACCCGTAACCTAACCCTAAACCGTACCCTAAAACTAACCCTAAACCTAACCCGTACCCTAACCTAAACGTAACGCTAACCCGTACCCAACCCCTAAACCTAACACGCACCCTAACGCTAACCCTAAACCGCACACTATACCTAACCCTAACCCTAGACCTAACACGTACACTAACGCCATCCCGTACCCTAACCTTAACCCTAACACGTACCGTAACCCTAACACTAACCCTAACCCTAACCCTAACCCTAACTCTAACCCTAACCCATACCCTAACCCTACCCGAAACCTAACCGTAACCCTAATCCATACCCTAACCCTACCCGTAGCCTAACCCTAACTCTAACCCTAACCCCTAACCCTTACCTTAACCCTAACCCTTACCCTAACCCGTACCCAAACGGTAAACCTAACCCGTACCCTAACACTAACCCAAACCCGTATTCTTACCTTAACCCTAACCCTAACCCTAACCCGCAACCTAAACTTAACCCTCACCCTAACCCAAATCATAAGCCTTAACCGTAACATAACCCTAACCGGTACTCTAACCCTAACCCTAACCCTAACCCTAACCGTACTCTAACCGTAACACTAACCTTAACCCTAACCCTAACCCGTAGCCTAACCCTAAACCTAACCCTTTCCCTAAACCTAACACTAACCCTAACCTGTACTCTAACCCTAACCCTAACCCTAACCCTAACCCTAACACGTACCCTAAAACTAACCCGTACCCTAACCCTAATCCTAACCGTAACCCGTACCCTAAACCTAACCCAAATCCTAACTGGAACCCTAACCCTAACACTAACCTTGACCCTAACCTTAACCCTAACCCGTACTCTAAGCCTAACCCATACCATAACACTAACCCTAAACCTAATACTAACCCTAACTTGTACCCGAAACCAAACCCTAACCCTTGACCTAACCCTTACCCAACCCTATCCCGTAACCTATCCCTAACCCTAACCCGTACCCAAACCCTAACATTAACCCTAACCCATAACCTAGCACAAACCCTCACCCTAACCCTAACCCACACCCTAAACCTAAACCTAAACCTAAACCTAACGATAACCCTTACCCGTACACTAACCCTAACCCTAACCATAACCTTAACCATAACCCTGACCCGTACCCTAACCCTAAAACTAACCTGTACCCTAACCCCAAACCTTACCCTAACCCGTACCATAACCCTATCCCTAATCCTAACCCTGACCCTAAACCTAAGCCTAAACCAAACCCTAACCCTAACCCTAACCTTAACCCTAACTCTAACCCGCACCTAAACCTAAACCTAACCCGTTCCCTAACCCTAACCCGTCACCTAAACCTAACCCCAACCCTAAACTTAACCTGTACACTAAACCTATCCCGTATCCTAAACCTAACCTTAACCCGTACCCTAACCCTAACCCTAACCCTATCCGTACACTGACACTAACACTAACCCTAACCCTAACACTAACCGTAACCCGTATTCTAACCCTAAACCTAACCCTAACTCTAACCCTAACCCGTACTATAACGCTAACCCTAACCCTAACCCTAACCCTAACCCTAACCCTAACAATAACCCTAACCAGTACAGTAACCCTAACCGGTACCCTAACCCTAACCCTAAACCTAATCTTGACTTAACCCTAACCCGTACCTTAACCCTAACCCGTACCCTAACCCTAACCCTAAACCTAACCCGTACCCTAACCCTAAACGTAACGCTGAACTGTAACCAAACCCTAAACATAACACGTATCCTAACCCTAACCCGTACACTAAACATAACCCAAACCCTAGACCTAACACGTACACTAACCCTATCCCATACCCCAACCTTAACCCTAACCCGTATTGTAACCCTAACACTAATCATAACCCTAACCCTAACCCTAACCCTTAA